>CATIWR010002020.1:0-31853 GCA_949677035.1 Omphalea diandra | reverse complement strand
TATTCATCATACATATATAATCCCATATGTATTTAATGTACACATGTGTTAACTAATGTCAGGACCAGTGACCATAACTAGTTCCTATCAAATGTATGTACATGACGCAAGGAGAGAGAGTTGGAATTCAGCCGACGACCTTTATTCCATGTGTCTCTATGCAAAACTTTATGTACCAAAGTGTCCAAAGTCTATGCTTCAGTATTTGAAAAATAATTGTGATTTGGTGAGTCGCGACTCAGTGAATAAAAACAATAATCAAATTCTCATGGCATAATATATAATCATATAACATCAAGAGACATTGCAAGTATAACGATTGATTATACAAGTGCAAATGCAATAGCTTTGTTTTTGTCGTGACCGAGCAAGGCAAACATTGCTCCCGGGATATTCATGTGATTCATGTAACATATGATTTGGGACCTATTGGTCCATCTTCCTATAATTTGCAAGTGTTTAACAAGTCGGTCACAACGCCTCTTTTAGTTCCATATGCAAGTGCTTATTCACAAATGATGTGCCAAGTAATCGTTATGACATTTAATTCTCACTTGTCATGTATTCCCACATAACATGTAACAATTCAATCATATATACATGTAATAGAGTATAATCATATCATACAATTATCACATACACCCATTGAATTCAATTATTATTTCTACTCACCTTTTGACGTGACCAACCTTTATGGTAGGGCTTCTTAAAAGTATTGAGATCCTAACATTTGTTACATACATGGTTATAAGTATATTAAAATAAATATGAATGCTTGGTATGCAGTTATGGCATGATTCATGCAAGTGTACCTAGTGTTTGTACATATTTTCCTTATATGGCAGCTTGAGCTGGCTACACGGTCACAGCAATAACTCTCGATATACTTATTCAAATGGCTTGATTCTTTTTTTCAATCAAACTAGACATATAATGGGACAACATATTCAAATTTCAGGCTAATATCAGATACACACAAAATGTGGTGAATTTTTAAATGTTGCCCTATTGCAGTGTCCTCTTAGTCTGAGTAGGTCTTACTCTCTTGGGTGTATCTCAAACTTTACTAGTCCAATTGCAATAATATTCTACTATCAGTTACAAAACATATAAATGAACATTTTTTATGTTTTACTCATTATCCAGTTCAGTCTATAAGGTCACCAAAACTAAAGACCAATCTCGGAGCAAGTAGGTTCATAACATGTTGACAACCAGTCATGATAAAGGGACAATATCTCAGCAACCATGCTGGATTTGGCAACAATATTTCACAGGTATGTAGATCAGACAAAAATATACAACTTTCAAGTTTGGACCATCATCCAATTCTGAGTCTATGGTTATCAAATTCTTGAAAAACCGAATTAAAAGAAAGGTGGTGTGTCATCCCAATATAGAGTCGGTCCCAATCAATGAGTCATATCTCTTTCCACACAACAAATTAATCAAAACTGTTTAACAGGTATTTAGAGGGAATATAACCCTACAAGTTTCCTATTTTGCACTCTATCAAAATCAGAATATAAAGTCATCAAAATATAACAAAACAGAAGACTGAGATCATCTCGGTTCGGATTTGACCTAGTCCTGATGAAGGGGTCATATCTCTTCACACACACAGAATCAAGTAAAACTGTTTCATAGGCATTTATATGAGACATAAGGCTACAACTTTCATGTTTTTCATTTTCCCCAATTCTTTTAGGGTTATAAAATTGTGGGTGCAGAATTCTGCTCTAACAGCAAAATCCAACAAAATCAGCTCTTGTTTTCTTGGATTACAACTTCCATCCAATAGTTTTACCTCAATTACTCCATAATTCTCACTAACCATGCATGATAACATGTCATGAAAGGTTAATTTCAGTTAAGAAGAGGATAAATTACTTACCTATTGTTCCAGAATTGGAAAACCTTAGGCAGCCCACACTTTTTCCTCTCCTTCTTCTTATTCTTCTTCCTTTCTTCCTTTCTTCTTCCTTAGCTCTCTCTCTCTTTCATCTGGTGTATTTCGACCTTATCTCCTCTTTTACCAGCCCATAATGGTAGATAATTATAAGTTGTATTCTTTCTCTAATAAGACAAAAGATTGGTGGTTTGTTCCTATTGGTTGAAAGTTAAACAGTTTTGCTTTTAGTCCCTTTTCTTCATTCGTTTATCACCTTCGTCCATCCTCTAATTTCTAGATGCTCTTTATACTTTTAGATGAGCTCTCAAACACCATTATTTATGATGCTATAATAAGCACACAACATGAAATAATTTGTCGTATGACTATGCAAACACTGCATATATGTTCAAGTATCCCAAATGCAACGGTGCTATTGTTATTATCGTATTTTTACAATTCACATGTCTAAATAATTATTTATCATGTACATATATTCATGTGAGATTTCATATCATTTGATACAGTGCATATGCTCGTATGTGATTTCATATCATTTGTGTAATGAATATATTCATGTGATAGTGTCAATGAATTGGGATAGAGATGTTATGCTCACACTAGCAAATGCTTAAAATTTGCCATGAATAAATCTTAAAGAGAGAAATATTGAAAAAAAAAAAAAAACGTTGAATACATGGCGGCTAAAAACTTTGAAGAAAGTTGGTAGATCTCAGATCGCTTATAAAGAGCCTCATTAGACATCTAGACTTTTCGCTCAACCATTTCCACTTCTTCTAATGCTGTTGCCACTTCAAATCTAAGCTCTCACAGCATTCAGAAGACAAACATTGCATTTTCATTATATATAAAAAAAATCAAAAAAAAATTTTCCCATCAGTTCCTCACAAATATATCTATAGTTTATTGGATATATTAAATAATTTCACTCTATTCGGCTTTGGAGCTTTAAGGAAGGTACATAATCAACTGATACTATATTTTATTCAACTGTGCCTTCCTTTCTCCATTCTTTGGCAAAGAATCCTCCAGTGTCCTTTACTTCGGCCGTGAGAAAGAATATCCTTGCCCTAGAATTATATCTAGTAAAATTTATATTATTTAACGAATAATCTCATAATTTGAAAAATCAACTATTTAAATTTTAACAGTTTTAATTCATTTAAAATAAACGAATAATTTTTGCGCATAGATAATTTTAGAAGGAGAAATGTGTTAAAAATTGAATCGATGAATATTAATAATTGATGATATCATTTTCATTTTATATTTTTGTGAATAATATCTATAGTTTTCTATAAATTGAATGAATGAGTTATTTAAAAAATGAATGGTTATCTGTTGATGAGAGATTTCAACTGCAATTTTAAATCTAATAATTCAAATTTTGTAAACATGATATATTATAATTAACATGACTAGACAGAAGCTCAATTCTTTTACAAAAAAATACGGAATTTTTTTATTGAGGATAATAGGAATAATCATCTGAAAATTCGAGCCTTGGGTCTCAAAAAAAATAAAATAAAATAAAATTCTAGCATTGAAAAGTATCCCGGCATTAAATTTTTAAGTCAATGGCATAAGAAACACATCTTATAATAATTATTTTCTTTTCATCTAGGTAGTTTTCAAAACAAAAATTATTTTTTCAAAATTATAATCAAATATATATCACAAAAATGGCCTCCCACCTCCCTCATTCCCTTCCTCTCTCATTCAAGTTCCCTAATCATGTAATATTTAGAAGTCAATTTTTAACTATTTTAGTTAAAAATTCACTTCCTGTTTTAATTTTTTTGAATAAAATCTAGATCTACTCATTTTTTAAATTTATTCTGATTTATTTTTTTTAAGTCTAGAGTTTTGTGTCTATTTATTTTATTTTTAATAAATTATCTCAAATCTAGCTAAATTTATATATTTAGATATTAAATATGTTATTTCTATATCTTTATGGATATAGATTTAATATTTATATATATTTTCATTATTTTTCTTGAGAATTATATGTTGTTTTTTAATAAAAGTTTATTTTCTCTTTATTATAATTTTATTTCTTATTGAGTTTCTGAAATTTCAAGTTTGCTTTTAAGAATGAACTTAAACTTATCAATGAATTTAAATTATTAAGCACCATGAAAGTTGATTAGTGTTTTAAAAATCACTTAGTTGAACACATTTTTCATCGAGTTGTAATTTTAAGTGTTCAATCATTCAAATTAAAGAATATTATGGATATATTTTATTTTTTCAATATTTTCATATTATTATTATTATTATTATTATTATTATTATTATACCTAAATTATATAATTTACCAATTTTATAAAGAAAATTCATATTTTTCTAAAATAAAATCTAAAAAAGGTTACCACAAAAGATAATGAGAATATCAAAATCAAAATTACGGTTTCGAGTTGCATGATTGCTTCATGCAATATTGTCAACTTAGCCAAATAGCTCCAATGAAATGAAGATAATCATATATTCTACTATTTTCAGAGGTAATATAATATGATGACTTAAAAAGCATGTTTGATGAAGGTTCAAATGTTAATAATGATTCCTAAAAAAATGTTAAGAATAATTAATACATGCAGATGTAATCTATGAATTAAGTGCATTCATTTTTTAATATAATTTTAGATTTAAATAATTATGATAATTAATAGCAAATTTTTATTTCTATTTTTCAAAAAAATAAACTGGAAATCAAATATTTATTAATTTTAATATCAAATATACATATATAATACTCGAAGCAAAAAAAAAAAAGTATAAGTTCTTTATTTGATACATGAAGAAAGATCTATCTTACTGAAAGGTATTCACTTTCTAGTTATTTAAGGTTCTCCTTTTTTATCTCGGTCTGAGAACATCCCATCCTCCGCAACAGAAGACTATTTGATTTGGCAGAAACAACCAATTTTTGAAAAGATCTATGTTAGCATTAGGAGACATCAGATGAGTATTAAGTGGCAGTGGGTGATGAAGCTATAGTGGACTCCCTTTCGTCTTCCAATGATGTGAAAGAACAGTCTCCTATACAGCAGAAAATTCAAATAAATTAGAAGATTTTGCGATATACCGTATACACTGACTATTTTGGTTCTAGGATATTCCCATTCTTCACCTTCCAAGTGAGTTATATGCAAGGCCATTTTTTCTTCTCTTACTTAAGAGAGAAGTAAGAACAAGTTGTAACAGCCTTTGGGCTAGCAGCCGTAGCATCCATTGGCCTTACAATTCAATCAGCAGGACATCTAGTTAAAAGAGCAAATATTTATAGTTTTCCATCCGTATCATATTGGGTTCTCGTACACATACCTTGTTTGAAGCCTTCTCAAGCAAGCAAGAAAGGAAGACTATCAAACTCAAATAAAATCTTATAATGTTTGCAGGGGTAAGCATCTCATCTCAGCCCTAATGAGTAGAGTAGGAGATTACTAGTTTACTGTGCATTGCACTTTCAAAGGCTGGGAGTTCTTAGGACAAGTCGAATCTATGTGATATCTGATAAGTGCGATTCTTAGTTTAGAGATTTCCTTAGTGGACTATTTCTTCTTCCAAATCCAGCCTTAACAAAGTCATATCCGAAATCAGCAATCGCAACTACAACGCTATCGAGAAATCATGGATCTTTTGGAAAAAAAAAAAAGAAAGCCTAGAGTGCCGATTAATGAATAGGCCGAACCCCCATTCCATTCCTTTGATTTGTGTTGATTAGGGCCTACTAGGCAATAGGCCCTATGGGCGAGTGCATTCTTTCACTCTCGTGGGAGGAATCATTCTATTTAGCAGTCCTACGCCTCTCTTTCAATCTTGACTATTTGACCTAATATATGAATCAAGGGTTCAAGTTACTAAAAAAAAGGTTCAGGTAGGGTCGAAGGTGATCAATCATCAATGCAGCTATGTCTGATCTTTTTTTTGTGCCCTCTTCCTTTGGTTTGGGGATTTTCTTTTCATTCCACTCCACTAAAAAGGCATAATAGAATAAGAGACATACTAAAATCTTCAAATCAGTGTAAAGAAAGATAGTGGGCTCGTTCCTCTGCTGAAAGCCTTTACTTGAGCTCAATTGCCGCTCTGTCTGTCCCCCCATTAGACCATTCCTTCTAGTCTAGGAGCTTATCATAAGAATATGGGGAACTGCTGGAACAAGGGCTTTCCCTTTGGTCGAGTAGCATTCTGCTACCCTTTCTTCTTATCTTTTCCGTTTTCGGTCCTCTTTCTTCAAAAAAGTTGTTAGGCAGTAAAGTAAGGGCAGAACATTGAGAATTACCTTTTATTGCTAAACTTCTCCAAGGGTGAGGCAAAAGAGTAGCGACGAGTCGTTAGATGCGCATTATGTTTATTATTTAATTTTAGTACTTTAATAAATAAATAATAATTACATGACATATATCATATTTTAAATATTTAATAGATTTTTATAATTATTATTTATATTTAATTTATTATATGTTTTAAAATTTTTAGAAAAGTTATACCTTCATTTTTAGCTTTCATTCTTTTTTATATATCTATGGATATTAAAATTTTATTATTTTATATTTATGAGTATTAAATTTTACGAGAGATATTATGATACAGTAGGATTGTATCAAAAAATATTTAAGTTTCCACCATCATCAACATGCATTAATAATCAACAACAATTACAAAATGATTGATAGTAATAAATGCGTTGATGTGTATATATTTATGCTTTTTTTTTTATATGTCTGTATAATGAGGAAATTTTCATTAAAAATTTCATCTAACAACTAAAAATTTACAAGCTATAAATTAAAAAACCATTATAATATTCCTCAAAATGAAAAAAAAAAAAATGTGGTCAAAAGAAGTTATTGGCCAATGAAATTGAACCTTCACCACACGTGTATCTGGCACGTACAACTCCCCTCCAACACGCGCAGTCGATTTCACCACCACCTCCACCTGGTCCACCCCTTCCTCCTTCCACCTCATTTCTCCCCTTTACTCCTATCGGCTTCTTTTCTCTCCGTCCCTTTTATTTATATGTTTTCTTGCCCCCTTAAATCTGGCCGATAACTGCCGAGACCGGAGAAAGGAAGATAAAACCAGCTGACACAACGAACTCGTTCGTAGCTCAGTAGATTGATATCATGGCCTCGGCGATCGCCGAGCGAGCCGAGCTTGCTAGGCTTTGTGGCTCCCGAGACTGGTCGAAGGCGATTCGCGTCCTTGACTCGCTCCTCGCTCAGTCCTGCACCATTCAGGACATCTGGTCCGTCCGTCCATTACATTTACTGATTCTATCCTCTTTGTTTGATGTCCATTAGTTCTTCGTAATATTAACTTTATGATTTGTTTGATTGCAGCAATAGAGCATTCTGTTACAGTCAATTGGAGCTCCACAAGCACGTGATTAAGGACTGCGACAAGGCGCTCTGCCTCGATCCTACTCTTCTTCAAGCTTATATCCTCAAAGGTAAATATCCTCTTTTGTAAGGCATGCTTAGAGCATGCACAAGTCCTTATCTTCCCAACCATGCAAGGAAAGGCTTTCATTCCTTATCAATGATGCCCCAAGCAAGGAAGCGTACAAAAATGTTTGTTTCGATTTTGAGCTGCTATAAGTAATTCCGGTTGTCTGATTTTTGAATGAATTCAAGATTGCTAGAGGCAATTCTTGAATTGTGTGCTTTATTCCAATTTAGATAATAAGGGTACTGAACTATGCGATGCTAGTTGAACTTTGAAATATGAAACTAGGGTTATAATTGCATAGAACGCCATTTATGTGGATGTATGAATCCATGATAGTTTCTGTTGCAATGAGCCTAATAGTTGAGTTGTGCAGTGGTAATTTTAGTCGTCTGCACTTGTAATTGCAGTTGTCTGATTTTGGATTCAAGATTGCTTGAGGCAATTAAATTTTCTTTAATGCTTTGTTCCAATTTAGAGAATTAGGGTACCAAACTATGTGATGCTGGTTGTTGAAGTTTTTAGGTTTTGTGGGGAAAGGGTTAGAATGGCATAGCGAGACATTTTTGTAAGTATTTGAATCCTTGATATATTGCTCTTGCAATGAGCCTAATAGTTGATATGTGTATTTGTGGTATTGCATAATTGATGTATAAACATTTTAAAATTTGGGCGTGTGCACTTGTAACCGGTTTTTTCTTTCTTCTTTTAGTCAATGTATGCCTTTGGATCAACTTCTTGTTGTTGACAACGTTGATAGTTTTAGAAATAGCTTTCTGTGTGCATGTGTGTGTGCATATGATACTACGTTGTTGATTCTGTTTACCTGTTTGGGATTTTAGTCATCTAAGAATTGTTGCTCATAATAATATATTCAGCAATCAGTTTAAAATCTAAATTTAAATTTGAGTTCTACTAGAATTAGTTGTCTACTGTGTCCATATTAGCATTCAAGTCATTACATGAGCATTGATTTGACTCTTGATTTATTATTTCAGTGGGGAATATGATATGAAATGAAGTGTAGAAGTGATAGCAATAAATGGTAAATGCGATATGATGATTTTACAAAGATTTTGCTCACTACTTTTCTTTTAAAAAATCTAAAAGCAGGTTTTTTTTTTGTTAGAATATAAAATATTGAGAAATTAGCCCTATTTGTTTTGTAGAACATAATTTTTATGTGGATTTTTTATTTTCTAAAAATTTGTGAGAAAATGAATTAATAATGGTTGTTATGTTGCAGCCTTGAAAATTAGGTGGGAAGTACACTAGAAAATTGAATTTCTCTTGACATAATTGACTTGAGAATTGGAATTGAACCATAAAATTCTAATTTTGCTATTTGGATAACCCATTAGGAATTAGAATTAAAATTCCACATCAATTCTATGAAATTAAAATATTAAGCTCAATCTATTTTTATATTCTGAAGCCAACCATAAGAATTAGAATTATAAATCTACACAAGATACATTCCTCACCCTGTCCTCGTTGCCTATTGCTTATGTGCAAATCTGTAAATAAATAAGTTATCATGATGAGCATATATATTATTTGTACTATATAATATTATTTCTTTTGGTTACCTTGTATACATGTACCATATTCTGCTATGTCTCATTCATATAATAGAATATATATAAAAGGCCAATGTCAAAGTAAAAAAATTCAAGAAATTATAGTGTAGTTTGAGATTGCGGTTTATATTTATATTCTGTCATATTCTATCATTTTATTTCTTCAATTGCTTTAATTTCAACTCTAACATAAATATGATGAAGAATTATTTTTTATAGATGGTATTTTTGAATCAGTTTATACATTAACTAAATTTAAATTTTTGAATGATTTAAATTATTAATTTTTAGAATTGAATTATTTTTTTAACCACTAAATTAATCCTTACTGTTAGGAAAAGACTGGTATAAATGGGATGGGGTGGATAAAAATAAAAAATATGATCTTTTCTGATGTAAAAAAGAAAAGAAAAAGATAACAAAGAAAATTTTTTAAAAAATACATGTGTCATTAGATGAAAACGATAACAAAGAAAATTTTTTAAAAAATTCATGTCATTAGATAGTGTAACTTTTCAAACTGTGATTAGTTTTCTTCTCACAAAAATGCTTCCTTGTACTGATATTTTATTATTTTTATATCTAAAATTAAATTGAAATTTACAACTCTAGATTTCATAATTTTAATATTAAAATTATAATTATAATTACAATTTCAATTTTGTGATTTTGCAATCCAAATACTAGAATTGTAATTCTAGCTCAATTCCAATTCTATTATTTTTCAATCCAAACACTAGAATTGTAATTTCAACTCAATTTCAATTCTGATAGATTTAGAATTGGAATTAGAATTCTGAATCTTAATTCTAATTCTGTCATCCAAATGGAAGTGAAAAAGATCATGATTCATGAAAATATCTGGACTCTCTCTGTATATATTTTTGATAGAAGAGAAAATGGTAAATCATATTGGTTAATGCAAATTGGCTTCAGTTAATGTTACTCTGTAAACAAGTGGATATATGCTTATGTTATCTCTTATGGGTTCCTTCCTTTTTTTTAAAAAAATAAACTTTTGAGTTTAAAGAAAGTAAAGAGAATGGCTCCCTGTTTTAAAAATAGGGAAGGCAACGCATTAAAAAAAAATGACTTAGTTCAACAGCAGGAAACCATTTCACTTCAAATAGTTTAGAGTTTTACCTGTGAGTAGGATTTGTTTATCATCACTTTTCTTAGGTTATATACATTAACAAGCCACATAGCCTTTAGGGTTCTTTGCCATTGAGTCCGTCACTAATGTCATTCTCTTGTGATTCTTTTGTCAATTTTCCAAATGACTTAAATTTTAATAGCACCAGAACAAATACTTGAGTGGCTCAATTGGTTGGAGTGCTGACTGCGAAAATCCAAAAAGTTCAGAGACTGTTACTGGGTCGAGCCATTTTCTTGTGTACCTTAAATATCTCAATATAGTGTAGTGCTTTTGCATTGATCATAAACTCTGTTGTCTGGTTAAACAAGAAAACAATATTATTACTTGTACTTCCTTGCCTAAGATGTTTTTCGGCTGTAATTTTGATCCCTGCAACTGATGGCCAAGTTAGATTGTCTTGCCATATTATCTTCAATGTTCAGTAGTGAGGTATAAGTTGCTCTTTTAGGTCAAAGTGAGCTTCAGAATGAATTGGTCTCACATTTGGAGCCTCAGGCTCTCTCCTGATATCAGCTTTGTGATTTTTGTCATCTAGGTCGTGCATTTTCATCTTTGGGAAGGAAAGAGGATGCTCTTCTGGTGTGGGAACAAGGCTATGAACATGCTTTGCGTCAGTCTGCAGATCTGAAACAATTGCTGGAACTTGAAGAGCTTCTTAAGCTTGCTAAACAAGACAGAAACTATGATCACGAAAACCATGTGACAGAATCTAGATCATCTAGTAATATAATTGAATATCGACCTCAAGCCAATGGCAAATCAAGTGAATCATCTAAGAATCAAAATAAATTGAGTGATCTCTCCAGTTCCTGCAGTCAGTCTGGGGCTGCATCTGAGATTTGCAGCAAGTCTGGAGATAGCGTTGAAGTGCCCAGTGGGACAAAAGTTAAAGCTGGAGAGGAGTCATCCATATGTGTAACTGAATGCAGACCTCATATAAATGGAAAATCAAATGAAAATTGTACAAATCTCTATAAATTAGATGATAGAAGTGAGTCGAGAGACATGTCTGAGATCTCCTGCAAATGTGGGGATAATTTTGGTACCCAAAATGACTTAAGTGTGGAAGCTGAAGGGAAGGGAAAGGCTGATAACCCAACGAATGGAATTCATGGCATTGTTGATAAAGTGCATTATGATTCTGAATCTTCTAATAGCTTAAGCAATACTGCAGAACTGTCAAGTAAATCATCTAATATATCTAGCAGCTCAAATGATACAAGTGAAATTCGAAGCAAGTTGAGTAATATAACTGACATTCCTAATGAAGTAAGTGAAGATGGCAAGAAAAATAAAAAGTTTTCTGTTACTAGGGTTTCGAAGACAAAGTCCATAACTGTAGATTTTCGATTGTCCAGGGGCATAGCACAGGTATGTGTTACTTCTACTTGTTAGAAATTCCTTTCAATTGTTATTCTTGTTTGTCATATTATCAATGTTTTAAGTCTTGCATTTCTGCTTAAAATTATAAAGTGGATTCTTGCAGGTTAATGAAGGGAGATATGCTTCAGCCATTTCTATTTTTGAACAGGTAATTAGTCGCAAATGCATCAGTCTGATTGTTCACATCTTGTTGGAAAATAACTTCTGCACTGTATTTTAATTGGTGAATGGAAAGTTTGGGGTTGGTCATGGCCATCTTGTCTCAGATCATTCATCAAACTTGCATTACATGAACTTAGGAGTTTTTATAAATGTTTCTTATGCAGATACTGAGAGAGGATCCTACTTATCCAGAGGCACTAATAGGTAGAGGGACAGCATTTGCTTTCCAAAGAGAGCTGGAAGCTGCTATTACTGATTTTTCGAAGGTATTTTAAGCTTCAATATTCAAGACATCTATGAGAGGATATCAGTTGATATCTGTATATAAGTGCTTTGCATGATTGATGTGTTAGGCTATTGAATCAAATCCATTAGCTGGTGAGGCATGGAAGCGAAGAGGGCAGGCACGGGCTGCCTTGGGGGAATCTGTAGAGGTGAGAATATTTGAACTATTCATTGATTATGGAATCTTTAAAACCCATATGGATGTTATATTTGTTGTCATTGGCTGTGTTTTCTTAATCTTGGTTTTTAAATGATAACATGGTAATATGCTTGCTTAAGTTTGCCTCCAAAAACAAAAATCTCTCCCTGTATGTAGCAAATTCTTTTCACATATGACAGCGAAATTTTTGTGCAATTTTATATATTATGGGCAAGAAAATGATGTCAACAAGCTGGAAACCACGCAACATGGTTCTGTACGTGTTATTCATGAACATATTACTAAATGTTATATTGTTTTTATTATTCTTCCAGATATTTTTTATCCATGAAATGACTGCAAGTTCTTAGCTTCAATGGCTATTCTAACATGAAATTGCTTCTATGATATTTCATGTTGCCTTTCCATAACAGGCCATTCAAGATTTGACTAAGGCATTAGAATTTGAACCAAACTCAGCAGATGTATTACATGAAAGGGGTAACTTTCTTAAAAATCTAGCTCTTTTAATGTATTCCAATATTTTTAGTTAGATTTCTTCATCTTGTCAAACAAAGGCCATTTACTTCTGGTTCCTATGTGTCAGATTCTGCTCATTAGCCGATCAAGTAAGAAATACTTCCATGTGGGGGTAATTTGGGGAAAGATTTGTTACTGATTTATCTGCATCTTTCTGTATTTTCTTGGGGACAAAAGTAGTGTTCTTTTTCATGTTAAAGATGGCATCATAACATAGCGCAGGATCAGTTTTGTCATCTTGATAACATAAGTATGTTAGTGAAGCTTAGTTATGTGTTGTGTGATTGACTCAAACACAATTGTATAAACAAATAAAATCGCAAAATGCACTGAATGACTGAATAATGCAATGACTGCTTTTTGGAAAACAAATGCTCAACAGAAATTTTTAATAATGCAGGAATTGTTAATTTCAAGTTTAAGGATTTTGAGGCTGCTGTTGAAGACCTATCTGCATGTGTGAAGCTTGATGAGGATAACAAGTCTGCTTACACATATTTAGTCAGTCCTGAAATACTCTGCTCATTCTAGATGATATATTAATAAATTTGCAATTTAAATTGTTATTGATGTTTGTACACTATTATTTTGACTGATGAACATAGGGTTTGGCATTATCTTCAATTGGTGAATATAAAAAGGCTGAGGAGGCTCATTTAAAATCCATCCAACTTGATCGAAGTTTCCTTGAGGGATGGGCTCATCTAACCCAGGTAACTGCACTTTTGTTAAATTTTATTGAAGGAGAGTATTCCAGTTGATCTCTACAGTGGGATATCTGTAATATTTTCTCATTGTTGTTGTAATCCTATTGCTTCAGTGGCTTAAATTTTTACATGGAGATAGTATATTTCATGTTTAAGCAAAAATTAATTTGCAAGATGTGCAGAATCTTTGCTGCCTCAAATTGTTTATTTGATAAGCTTTCATATTCAGATGCAAATTCATGATAAATGAAAGAAAATATTAAACAACAAAAGCTTTTCCCTTACCATTTAGTATTTTAGGACCTTTTTATGAAAATACACGTATTTGTAATCTTAGATTTGGAAGAGAGGGAAGGGAAGCAAATAAAATATTTATTTTAACATTTGAGAGAAAGAGGAAGACAGAGAAGCTCACGTTACCAAAACATTGGAATGTTTGTAGCAGTATTATAAATTTGATTTTAAATTCGGGGTGTAGTACTAATTAGTTATAATGAAGATAAACATATATCAAAAAAAATATACACAGGAATTTTGGGAATAAAAGGTCTCATATTGTGCTTGCTTGATAGTTTCAGGAGGTTCAGTGGTTGTGTGTGCATGTGTGTAGTTTGGTCATTCTCTTGGATGTTGCTATCAGCCCTTGACTCAGGTCATGTGCTGTTCAAAGCCTCCCACTAAATTGATTTTTCACTATCTACTTTTGGGCCCTTGAAGACACTGGAGAATTTCCTAATTTGTGTCTGACTATATAACTTTTCATTCAACTAATCTTTTCAAGCTATGTTGTATCAACATCAGAATACCAATGCATTGGACTTATTTATTTTTGTTGTTTGTTGGTTTCACAAAGCATTTGAAGCTGAAGGAGAGCTCTTCATACATTTTTTTTTTTTGGTACCATCCAGTTGGAAAACAAATGATGATTTACATTGGCCTTTTAATTCAATCTAGTCCAAGAAGACAAATACGTAATAAGTAGGTTCAGTTTTTTGCATGTATGTAGCTGCAATGGCTATGCATATGAAGGTTCAAACACATACTTTTGCTAGTGTCACCGACATAACAGCAGAATGCACACTTCAGTATGACATTTTTTTTTTTTGTGTCAATAATCTCTATTACATACCAATTGTTGCAATATATTTGTTGGCAGTTCTACCAAGATTTAGCAAACTCGACAAAAGTTTTGGAATGCATACAACAAGTTCTCCAAATTGATGTGAGGTAATTGTGTTCACCCTGCAGTCCTTCACCATTTCATTCTTGTCTGAATTTATAACTGAATTTGGTATTTGATCCTAATTTTTCATGCCGTCTTTTGCTGCATGAATTTGATACTGTTACTGCTTTGAATAGGTTTGCAAAAGCTTATCATTTGCGTGGGTTACTGCTTCATGGAATGGGAGAGCACAGGTGTGTTCTATCAAATTGTGGATTTTCTGTAAATGGCTTATTTATTGAGATAACTATTTTGTACTCTTGTAGATTTTTCCATCATTTTATGTTATGTTAATTTCTTACTTTTTTATCAATGGCTTATTTATTTAGGTGACCATTGTGTATTTCTTAATCTTCATCATCTTATGAACATTTATGGTGCATTGGTGCTGAGAGAAGTTGGAAAGAATGATTTGAGGGAGTCATAAAATTCTGTGGTGTTTATGTAGTAGTTTTTTGGGCTTTTTTTTTTTTTTTTTTTGAAATGACTAGTAAGTTGACTTTGGAAATTCTAACTTGGCCTTATGCCCAACCTTTCTGATTGAAACATAACATTGAAATGTTAGATATGGATTTAGTTTTCTTTCTGTTTTTATAATAAAGTTACGCATCCATCTCTAACTCCTTATTTTAGGCACATTGATGTTGTATTGATGCATTATAGTGATCAGTACTGTGTACAATTGAGCATTCCCACCCTTTATAGGTTTAAAATTTTCCAGCCTAGTCATTCATACTGTTAATATGTATGATTATTTGATTTTTTGCAATGACCAAGGATAACTGTTATAACTTTTTCCATTCTTAAATTTAAACAGGTATTTGTCAGCCTACTTGTCAGTCCTAGTCATGATCCATTATACATCTTTAGTTATAATTGTAAAACAAAATTTTCCTTGTGCCGTAATATGTGATAAAAATTATTCTAGAAGTGCTTTGCATTAGGTATTATAAACAAATGAATCCTAATCAGTGTAAATTGTTAAACTGAAGCATTTCTTCATCAGATATATTAGCGAACATAAGTCTTGGAAGGAAATTTCTGGCTACTTAGTGTAAGAAAATGCCCACAATGCCCAGAAGGTGTCATTTTATACAACTTAGGCATCTGACCTATCTGACTTACCATGTGACTCAATTTTACCTATCAGCAAATGTCGTTTTTTAATTTATACTGTGGAACAATGCATGAAGAGATGCTTACTCACTCATACACACTTATTGTTCCTAGCTATTAATCAACTTTGTCAGGTAAGATGGATAGATACATCATATGTGGATTATGGATGAGTTCAATTCAAAGGTATAAAGAAACAACCGGGATAGATGAGAAGAAGAATAAGTTGTAGAAAAGGGGGGGATGAGTGAAGGAGGAAAGTTCTACCTACTTGATTCATACTGGTGCTAGGATGGCTCTCTAACTGTATATATTTCTGTACTAATAATTTCTGCATCTTTTTCCCATTAAAAGGGCAATTGTCATGGCAGAAGTATATTACCCTTTTTGGAATTTACATGTGATAAATCTGTCAATAACGCATTAAATTGTCCATTGAAATTAAAATATTTTCTGGCAATGAGTCCTGTGTAGGAAATTTTTACATTTACTCTCCAGGTACTTATCATTGACTTGTTCATACAGCATATTTCATCTATATTATTCATTTTCTAATTCCTAGTTTACAGCCTCAAATGAATGATTTTCTGTTGCTGATGCAGGAAGGCTATCAAGGATTTATCAATTGGGTTGAGCATTGAAAACTCAAACATAGAGTGCTTGTATTTACGAGCTTCCTGCTACCATGCTATTGGAGAATATGGAGAGGCGGTAATAAGTTTTTAATGAAACTCTTTTAATTTTTCTTCCAAGTTTCACATTGCCACCATTCTATTTGTGTTTGACCTACTTTTTATTCATGGTCACAGGTGAAGGATTATGATGCCACACTAGATATGGAGCTAGACTCAATGGAAAAGTTTGTGCTTCAATGCTTAGCCTTCTATCAGGTGTGATATGATCCAGAATATTCTTACTTCCTAAAGATTTACTGCTTATTGCTCTTCTTTTCTTGACATTCATCTTATTCATGGTGTTCATGTATGTAAGCAGGCATCAATCCAAATATAGGTTGAAATGTAAATATTTTAACTTGCTTTTAGATATTTGTCTGCTGGAGTTTTGCTTTATTGTTGATAACTTTATTTAATGAGATATTATTTTATTTAATAAGATATTGTTATCTAGCGTCCTTTATAATAATATATTTTCGCTCAGGAATTGATGAATGTGCCACGGAATAAACCAATGAGAAGAAGATTCTTGTTTGAGCTCAATAAGATGCATGTTGATCCTGGATTTTATGGAAAGGTTTCTAAAGTTTATTTTTATATTTTGCAGAAGGAGATTGCTTTGTATACAGCTTCTAAAATTAACAGTGAATTTTGTTGGTTTGACATTGATGGAGATATTGATCCTCTCTTCAAGGTACTAATTGATGAGAAATATATATCTAAAAAATTTATTACCTTTTTCACTCTTGGATTTCTCTTTGCCTCAATAAAATTATACTTATTTAGGCACTTGCTTGGGAATTATGAAACATTTTTTGGTCTTATAAAGACTTTTATTTTTGAAATAGTCACAGGTTTAAGGTTCTTTCCTTAAAACATTTCCTAGCTTCTGGCATTAGGGGTGCTTGGGAAAATTGATCAACAGACTATATTAGCCTAATCAGAGGGAAGTGCAAGTCATTTTGCAACAGTGGAAAAATATTTTTCCAAGCTTTTTCGAACTCTAAAGGGTTGTCACCTGCAACGGATGGCAGCTACCTTTTTACTACTTTTGATGTATTTATCGCATTTTCAGTACTAAATGGAACAAAAAATGAAGCATTTATAGGTCCAAAGATTTTTCATAATTTAATAAATTGAAAAAAAAAAAATATTTCTTTAACGTCCTCCAAATACCAGAAAATAAATTCCATTGATATTAAGCATTGCAACCAAACAACAAAAATTAAGTTATTCTCTCATAAATTACTTGCCACAGGCACTATGTTAGCAAAACAAACACAGCCTGAATATCGAATCATTTACTGTGCAAGATTATGTTAAAGTATAATGCTTCAGCAACTCCTTATCAGGCATATGTTTCACTTGCATATTTTTTTTGTTTGCATGTTGTAATGGAATTTTCAGGAGTACTGGTGCAAAAGATTGCACCCCAAGAATGTATGTGAGAAGGTTTACCGACAACCTCCTCTTCGTGATTCTTTGAAAAGAGGTAAGCTGAGAAAGCAAGATTTTGTCATGACAAAGCAGAAGACTGCCCTTCTTGCGGCTGCTGATTCAATTGGCAGGAAGATTCAATATGATTGTCCTGGCTTCTTACCCAACAGGCGTCAGGTGATTGATTTTGAGAAAAAAGATGCATGATTTCTTTACTCTTTCTCTCCTCCCTCTATCTATGTGGCTTTTGGTTTTTATTTTTCGCATGATTTTGAAGTAG
This sequence comes from Omphalea diandra, assembly GCA_949677035.1. Lineage (NCBI taxonomy): Eukaryota > Viridiplantae > Streptophyta > Magnoliopsida > Malpighiales > Euphorbiaceae > Omphalea > Omphalea diandra. The sequence goes on along the minus strand of CATIWR010002020.1, from coordinate 13,803 downwards.
AAAATGGCCAGTACTAATTTGCATATCTACTTCTGATCTTTGAAGTGTCTCACTGTATTCTGATAAAGAAAACCGATTTTTTTTTTTTAAAAGCACATCACCTTGTCTCCTCTTTGCAAATTCCTGACCTTATTTCAAAGAAGGTGAGAGCAGATTGAGAAAATTTTCAATTCCTGATTTTGGGAATGGTCATCTGAGCATGTTCTGTACTGTACATTAGGTTGCAAGAGTGCGCAACAAACTTTTCTGTTAAAATTGTCTTCTGACATCCATCTAAAACGTGCTTGACGCAACATTAAGTCTATTACTTTTGTCAGTTCAAGTTGTCATTTTATTTTATTGTGACCATGTTAGAAGCAATCAAGAGTTGCTTTATTTGTTTTAGCTTCCTGATCTTGTATTCGTATTGAATTTGTGATGTCGCTAGGGTGCCAACTGATAATCTTATAGATTGATATTTTGCTTGGGTGTGTTCAAATGTCATGAGTTTAACAGTCTCGTAGTGCCCCCATAAACTGTGCATAGCAGTGCTTAATTTTGCTTTTTTGTATCATGATTTCATTTTCTTGTATGCTTCAGCATCGTATGGCAGGATTAGCTGCTATTGAAATTGCACAGAAGGTTTCCAAAGCGTGGCGTTCTTTGCAAGCAGAATGGAAACATTCTAATAAAAGCATGTCAAAATGGGGCAAAAGACCTCGGAGAAGAATTAATATGCCCAGTCAGAATAGAGGTGGTGCTGGGTGTAGTACAAGCAGTTTCTCAGACACATCAAGTTCATATGGCATTACCGAAGATAGAGCATCTGTTCGAAATATGATGTCATGGCAAGATGTATACTCTTTGGCTGTCAAATGGAGACAAATTTCTGAACCCTGTGACCCAGTTGTGTGGGTTAACAAGTTAAGGTACGAACTTCACGTTATAAACTCTTAACCCATCGAAATGAACAGGGCATGTTGGCATGGCAATATTTTATGTAACATTCATATACGGTTACAGTAGACATGGTTTTAACCAGATTCTTTAACATTTTAATTGGAAGTTATAGTCTTAAAATGTTTAGTTAGTTTAGTTGTACTTGTTTTGCTATTCATGCAATAACAACGTGCATGTTATTCCTCGTGATATTGAATCAACAGTCATTCTCAGGGTGTCATGATTCTTTGACTACCAGTTAATTCACTAGTTAAGTAACATTTTCTGACTGTAGATTTAGCAGTCTGGGCCTGTATTTAACCTATCTAATGACTAATGTTTATGCCACAATCTATCCCCTGGAATGTCTGATTGGCACTGTTAATTGTATATTCTTTGGAGGAGGCTTAGCGTGCATGATTTATCACTGACTCATATCTTTCCTCCTGTTGTTCTTTTTTGATGCATTTGGATATCTTGCGATTCAGTGAAGAGTTCAATTCTGGATTTGGGTCTCACACACCATTGATTGTTGGACAAGCAAAAGTTGTTCGCTACTACCCAAATTATGAAAGGTAAAACTTAGTTTGATTCTGTTTTAGATCCATCATTTTTTTTCTTCAATTTCTCATTAGTTGTTAATACTGCAGAACATTAAATGCTGCTAAGACTGTCATGAAGGATAAACTTAATGTTCACAATAAGGCAGATGAAATTATTGATATATCCAAAGATGAGAAATTACAAGATGTGGGTACTTTAATCCTCTGTTTTGATTTACATCTTCATTCTATGTTGCTTTGGTATGATGCTTTTATATAGTAGCATGTCTGTAGTTCTTTGCAATGTGGATGATGTAAAATTTGCTAAGCTTACCATATCTGTAAATGAAGAGATCTTTTAAACTGTTAGTTTGTGCTCATTCACAGGGATGGAGCTATATATAAATAAGTGGGGTCATTAACCACAATCAACTTGGAAATTTTTAATATGTATTGAATTAAAAATTTTTCACCGGTCTAAAAAGTATGGATGAAATTGGGGTACATTTTTTTATTTAGAATACACAATAGAGTTCAAATCAAGGCATTTTATAACCTTTTGGCTTACATTTTATAACCTTTTGGCTTACTTGTAAAGCTGCAAAGTTTTGGGATATTCATAAGGACTAGGTGGGGAGGGGTATGGGAAGGAAAGGGCTACCCTTAATGTGTAGCTCATTCAAGATCTGAATGTACCCAAAAAAAAAAAAAAAAAAAAAAAAAATTTCTTAGTTGTTCAAAATCATTGTTTGCAATTAAATATTTTCTTATTCTTTAGTTATTATTTCCTGGCCTATTAAATAAATGTGCGCCGAATTTCACTCAAATTATTTTATTTGTTTTAGATAAGACTAATCAGATTCTCAATTACCATGTGTTTTTTTTTCCCCCCCCCTGGGAATTAAATAAATAAAAAAGAAAGCGTTCTGCCGGCATGGAGACCAGCACAATTGAAGTTACGCATTTTAGTACAATGATTTATCCACATGGCTAATTTTGATATGGAACATACAGATCATGGATGCAAAAACCTGTTCTGATCTTTACAAGGTGATTGGTGAGGACTCCTGGTTGGCTACCAGGTGCAATAGCACTGCAATTGAGGGGTAATTTTCCTTTCCATATAAAGTGCAATATGTTGTGCATATAAAGTTTCTCATGATGACATTGTCCTTGTTCGATATACTCCTTTCAGGAAGCAGCTTGAAGGGACAAGAATTACGCTAGTAAAGACGTAAGTCCTGATTTGCTTTACATTTTCTCTTCCCCTGATTTCTCTTTCATTTTATATATATATATATATATATATATATATATTTCCTTATGCTACTTTATTTTTCCCTGGATGACCTGATTATTATCCTTATTCAGGGAGCATGGATTTGAATTTGCAATTAGAACACCATGTACACCTTCTAGATGGGATGAGTTTGACACAGAGATGACAATGGCATGGGAAGTAAGTTGAATCAAGTCTCCAGATGTGATCATGTAGATTAAACCATAGTGTTAGCTACACTTTTGTTTTTATTTAATAATGCAGGTGAAATTTCTTTTGCCAAACTCGTTTTTCAGTGGATTCACTTTTTTCATTCAAACATAATTTTTGCTACTTATAAAATTGGAATCACTATGTGTAAATGATTAGAATCTGCTGCATGTGTACCTATTGAGGTCTATACCTCTTTATAATGTCGTCTCTTTGAACTTCTTTGTGTTGTTTCAATCTGTTAAGCCCAGGGGATAATTTAGTACTTCAGATGTGATAGCTTTGGTTATCTGGCTTGACATAGGATTTGTCTATTTGGTGTGGAGAGTTGCGACTTCTGTGAACTGTACTAAAAGCCTTTTAAATTATCCATTTAGGTTGTCTGGTTGTGTATCTCTTCCAGCATCAGTATCAGGCACTCCATGTTCAACTGAGTAGAGTTCAACAGTAGATTTGAGTCAATGATTGGAAACTTCATTTCTTGATCTTGATTTCTGTAGAAATTCAGGAACTATTATCCTGGATCTGTTGACATGCCTTACATTTGACATGATACACGGTAATAAAATTTGATAAGATCTAGTTTATTGTATTTTGTTGATAACTATATGAATTCCTTTTCCATGACGAGCAACATCACTGGGAAGCACTAACATGATAATATATGCCTTACTTTTTTTAAAAAAAATTTAAATTTTGCTTCTTTTACTATTAGCCAATGTAGTTTTTTCAGGACATTGCTTTTTAATGCATTCGATGTGGCCCTATGAATCTTATTTTTTTCAGCTAATATTAAATGAAGGTGTCAATTTGGATTCACAGGCTGTTTGTAATGCGTATTGTGGCGAAACTTATGGGTCTACTGATCTTGATGTACTTGAAAATGTTAGAGACGCAATTTTAAGGATGACATATTACTGGTATATCAATTGCTCTCAATGTTTCAAACAATTGGTCTGTTTCTAGAAAACTTAATGTTGTGTGTTAAACAAATGAGATCACTTTGCAGGTACAACTTTATGCCACTGTCTAGAGGCACTGCTGCTGTTGGATTTGTGGTTTTGATTGGATTACTTCTTGGTGCTAATATGGAGTTCGAGGGGAAAATCCCAAAAGGGGTACAAGTGGATTGGGAAGCCATTCTGAACTTTGACCCAAGCTCCTTTGTGGATTCCATTAAGAGTTGGTTGTATCCATCTCTCAAGGTCACAACATCATGGAAAGATTATCCGGATGTAGCATCTACTTTTGCAACAACAGGATCAGTTGTAGCTGCTCTGAGCTCTTACGATGATTGAGCTCCTTTGAGTCCATAAGAGGTGAGTTAGCTGCATTGACAAGTATTATAGTAGCGGACACTTGACTTCCTTTGAAAGTGAAAAACTCATGATTTCCTCAGCATGCAAAGACCAGTGTCCATCTTTTATAATCCACTTTGTTCTGGAGAAGTGGACTGATGACACTTTTCTTTCTGCGTAAATGATATAGCATATGGTGATTCTGGTGCATTATGCTGAAATATTAAGCTTTGTTTTTTTGTTCCAAGACTGATGCACCATGCATAAATACTTTTTTGGAGCACATGAATGGCCCCATAATTTTATTCGAACTGATGAATATGCAGTGCAGAAAGCAACGTATTTTAAGCAGTTGGTCTTTCCTGGAGTGCAAATGCCAGTGGAACTCTGAAGACGTGTTCAATTTACACAAGATGCTTTATGCATCCACACTGACTTGACAGTCTTGTAAGCATGATTGTTGTACGTTTATCTGATGTACAGCATTTCAGAATATTATAGTTGCAAAGCTTTTACCCCTTCCAGTTTTCAATATATGTTTTAGATAAATGCATGTTCACTCAATTCAATTCATTGGAGATACCTGTCATATCTGCTTTTTAATTATGTTTCATTAGCTTGATAATTTTATGTTACTGAGATAGTTTGTACCATTTACATCCACGGTATGGATTCTATTTGCTCAATGCACATTCTAAATTTTGCCTAGCGACCTGCTATCTTCTTGCGGCTGCGCTTCTGGGACAACTCTCATTTTGAATGGATTATGACTATCTTGCTGCGACGAAGAAAAGAGGTTGACTGGAATATTAAGTGGATAAGCTTGGAATATGTTATGCTATTTTATTTGGTTTGCTTAGTTTGTATTCAGTTTACTGTCAACGGAAGCATAGGCGAAGGCTTGAAGAACTAACATGTAGGTTTTGTTTGGCATGATAAAATTAAATTATAATCTAGTTTGACCATTAATATGAACTAATTTGACCCATAATTTTTGTTTGGTAAACTAGATTATTTAGGAAAAAAAATTAAATTATAATCTCTTTAAAAAAATTAGTAGAATGAGTGTCAAACTAAAAAACTACCGTATTATATTTTTTTTTTTCAGTTTTACTTTCATTTTATATCATTTTATATTTTTTGGATAACTTTTCAGCTACTTTTGCCAAATTCATTTACATCAATCAACTAGATTATCAGTTATTAGATTTTGTCACTAGATTATGAGTTACAATAAGATTGCCAATTAATAGTTAAATTATCAACTAATTTTTTCGAACAGAGCTGTAAGTAATGGGGAGAACGTGGAATAGCAACAACCAATGGCCAATTAGATATGAGTATTTAATAGATGTGACAATTTTTAATTTGAATCCACTCAAAAAGTAATCAAAATTCAATCTTAACCATTATAAATTTGAAATTATCTGAAAATTTTTAGGTCAATGTAGGTCCATGTAACAAGTTGGGTTAAGACTGACTTGAATATGTCAATTTGTGATCCGATTTAATTGACTTAGTAACAACATAAAGAAAAAAATAAATTAAATATATATGAAATAAAATAATTAAAGTGAAAAAAGATTTATTTTTAATTATTTAATTAAATTTTATTTTTATTTTTATTTAAAATGTTGTGATATTTTTACATTTTTCATAAATTTATTTTTAATTTTATTATTTTTTCATGTCTAAATTATAATTTCTTATTTATTTGCAATAAATTCTTTTATAAGAATAAAAGTTATTTATTAGAATTTCTTAAATGATTTAATATAGTGATAAAAAATTGTATTGTGAAAATATTATTTTTTTATATACAATTTGATGTGTACTAAAATTTTTAATATATTATGATAAGATTATGAGAAAAAATTTTGTCATAATTTATCTTGTATGCTTATTTATTATGATAAAAAAATTATATAAAAAAATTTATCACAAGTTTACTTATTTTTTATAATAATTGTGATAAATTTGATTTTTATCATGAGAAAATTATAAATTGAGATCAAATTAATTTTATCATATAAATTTTAATCACAAAAAATTTTTTTTATAGCAAGTTGGTTACATTGTATACTTATTTGTGAATTAGTTTAAATTGTTATATATGATTTGAATGTAATTTTATATAAACTTAATTTAATTGTTCGTTTTCATTATATATATAGTTATTTAATTAAAAAATAAATTATATCTGATTTATTAAGTATTTAAATAAAAATTAAAAAAATTAATTAAGTTTTGTATATGTAAAATTTATTTAATTAGAAAATAATTTTTAAAAAATATTATTTTTCTTCATAAATTATAAAAAATATTATTTAAATAATAAAAATTCAAATAAATATTAAAAAATAAATGATTTAATCTGATTCAATTTGAAATATTATTTTTAAGATAGATTTGAAATTCAATTTTAATATATGCAAATTTAATGGATGACTTGAACCCACCTAAAATCTAACCAACTTGAACTTGATCGACTAAAAAATATCTCAATTAAAAAATGACTCAATCCAAATTAAAAATACCTTAATCAAAATGATTGAATCTGATCCGATCCATTTGCGACTAGAATTTAAGGTTGGCTATGTCTTAGATTTTCAATAGAAGAGTCGTGTCCTACAAGCGACCCTTGGATTTTGGGAAGGAATGAACTTGGTCTTGAAGCGCGGGCTTTATGGCATTTTGGAACCACCGATGATCTCCAATATGAGTGGATAATATTACTTTATGGGAATGATTAGTTTCGAATTTTTGAACAATGATTAAGTGGCATTGCCCTCTTGTGAATGTACAGATGCTATTAAGAGTTAGATATGGTGCGATAACATGCAAGTAAAATCAAGATTAGGTATTATAGAAGATTTTGGTTATCTTTCCTGATGGGCATTATGGTCGGCATTCGATTATGGGTCATAATCCACAACAGGCGCCCTAGCAGGTGAAAAGGGGGACTGGAAATTTTGAAGAACGAATTTTGTTGCTCATTACTTTCCTATTATTAACTAAATAAAAAAGCTCCGCCCTTCCTCAAAAATTAAGAAAACAAATATATTACTTAGCCAATCGTATTAAATCATAGTGGGAAACCTAACCTCTCCCTTTGACTTCAATGCCTAAACTCCAGAAAATTATACACCCTACATAATCTATCCATAATCTTTGCCTTCTTTGTCTTCATGCTGTTGCCCTTTCCTTTCGTGTTTCTCCTGCACTCTCTTTCAGCCAACGACTCTTCCAGAATGTTGGTGGGCATGCCTGGCAAAAACAAGAGTAACTTTATGTATGTTTGTTCATATATATAAAATCGGTAGTGGGTAACCTCCATAACCTAAAATCAGCCACTAAAAAACGCAGTAAAAGATAGTACCTTCTTTAGATAAACAACTGCAATAAAATATGTACTTTGTTTGTGTGCAAAATGAATGTATCTTACCTTTCTTCTCTTTGATCTCCATCATCATCACCCTCGCCTCTCTATTTGATTTCTCTAAAAGTTTTTTCTTTGACTTAGCGGCTGCAAAAATCCACGTGGCATTCATTTGCTTGTTCATCATACGAGCTGCGTAGTATGGGATCTTAGCATGCTTAGTTTCCTTAGAATTCATGCGGCCATTGATGAACATTAAACAATCCATCAAACTTTCCTTAGCCATTCCTTTCATATCATAAGCTTGTGATCTTCTCCACAGACTCCTGCAGTGAGGACTTCTACTACTGCATAGGCTCAAAGCCCTAGTGGTATCACTAATGGCAGCATTAGCATTCTTAAGTAACAAATAACCCTGAGCTCTATTACTATAAAGAACTACCCTTTCTTTTCTCATCTTTAGTGGGCACAAATTCAAAGCTTTTGTATACTTCAAAACGGCCTCTTCAACATACCCAGACAAGAATTTCTTGTTTCCTTCTTGTTTCAACATCCTTGCTAATTGTTTCCTCTCTTCGAATTCTTCTTCAGATATAAGCTCTTCTCTTTTTCTTCTTTCCACCTTCAGTTCCCATATCTCCTTCAATGCTTCCTCTCCACCTTGGCTATTCAACTTCAAGCCATCATATTTTATCTTGTGGTAATCTTGTAAAAGAATCTGTGTGATTACTTCTCCATATTTGGTCCCTTCCTTGGACCTTCTTAGCTCAACCAAGTCAGTAAGAAACAAAGCAGCAACACGTATGACTTTATATCTAGTATCTCTATCTTTAAGCAATAAGAGAAGAGAATCTATAGCCATGAACTGCCAATAATTAGAAGATCTTGAAATGTTGGAAAGATAAACTACAACTTGTTCTATATTTGCTATGCTTTCTCTTCCAATCTTGGTGTTGGATAAACTTCTTATGAGTCCTATCCCACCCGGCGATGTGCTGTTCCCTAACCCACCACCACACATACCACATAATTCTTTCAAGAACTCTTTCTTGCATATTAGACTAACACATCTTTCTTTGCATGCAAAGCAGTTTAAGAGATACAGAGACCAGAACTGTACCTGACTACCCCATTCTTCTGCCTTTTCGTTCTCTATCTCTATCCCTTCATGCCCTCTCGTAAGCAGGTCACAGTGATACTTCAGTCTTTTGCTATCCTCCACACTAATGAACCTTTTATAGATTGTTTTGAGGCAATTGCTAGCTAAATTCATGGTTAACTGTATGATCTCTACTCCATGCTCAGCAATGGCTTCAAATGTTGGCTCATGGCTAGCCAGGTGACCTAGTGCTCGGACCGCAACTCTTTGCTCCACCCATGTGATCTTTCCTGCGAGAAGCTCCATTAGAGGCAAAACGACACCTGCATCAATTGCTTTATTTGCAAATTCAGCCTTATTCATGGCATAGGAACCAATGATATGAGCTGCATAGTACGGAATATAGATGTTTTGGTCTTCAAGAAGCCATTCTTTATCTTTGATGCCTCTGTCTATGAGTTTCCCCATGCACTCAAAGATGCCTAGAGATGGGAATTCTGGATCATCAGGATGAGTCATGGCAATGTTCCACAGCCCACTTAAGGCCAAGACATGTTCTTGGTCATCTTTTTGAGGCATTTCTTTGAAGCACTGGGCTATTTTGGATCTTCTGACTGATGGGTCTTGCTCATCCATGGTGCAAAAGAAGCAAAAAGGGTTGGTGCAGGTTGGGTTTAGGAGCATCTGAGTCTTAGAAATAGAGTACTTAAAGTGAAGAATAGTTTTTATGTTTTGATTCCATTTCGAAGCACAAAAAATGGAGTTGGTGCTCTAATGTACTTTTTGGGCTGAGTGATGCGGATTAATGGGCAATACAAATTATCGCAGAGTTTGGTTTAAATACTACTAGTGATGGTGCAGACACACAAAGCATGAGATACTATTACTATATATAAGATCTTATACAAGAGAGGACCAGAAGGATAAAAATTAATGGAGTAGGTAATTTTCTTTTTCTTTTTCTTTTTATATATGAGTAAAAATTGGCTAGTGCTACCTTATAGCAACAAAGAAAAAAGTGATTAAAAATTGGCTAGTACTACCTTATAGCAACAAAGAAAAAAGTGATTAAGAACCCATAATTACTAGCCTGAATCATAGCCACTGGTGGGCTAGAATGAGACTATAAAGCATGTACACAAAGTGGAATTCAAATCTATTTCCAATTTAAAAGTCTTGGTAGTGGACAATCGAAAATCTTAAATTCGAAAATAAATTCTTCTTGAGGAACATTCTCACGTTCATGAAGGCTAATAAGCCCCTTTTATTAATAAGATGGATTGCACGCATAGTCAATTTGAATAAAAATGGGTATTGGATCACAATTCTTTAATGGACAATGCACACCAACTTATTGGCATTAATGTGAAATATAATCAGAATTATGTGAATTCAAATTAATAAAAACATTGAAAAGCACAAAGTTCAAAACTTGCAAAAGAACATATAGAAATGAAATTGAATTGCAGAGGCATTGGATGTACAACTAATATCAACCAAGTTGGTCATGATGCTACCCATGTCTTAGGTCCCTTTAGAGCAAAGAAAACCTGGATTGGTCCCCTCCAATCTCCATTTGTAGCCAATCAAATTGCCTTGTTTTTTGAATATATTTTAAGCTATAATAACGAGTACATTATAGACTATAAATGTTACAGCTACTTTTCAGTTAGTTTCCAACTCAAAAAGCCAAGTAAAAATCTCAAAATATATGCTGGCTTTCAACAAGTATGAAGTGGGTTGGTCTCAAGAAAATACGGCCGCCATATGCTATCTATATAACTATGGGAAACGCATGATTAGTCCCATATTTTAAGCTATGGAACTTGGTCTTTAAATGTGAATGGATGAAACAAAATGCTTTTTTTAAGTGTTTTTATAGCATGATTATGATCATAATCAATAGATAGTTTATCGAAGTTCATATCTTGACATGTGTACTTGCATGTCCAGAACCAAGATTTTTTTAATATTTAAAAATTCGGTTTAATAATATGATATTTTTAATTCAAATACTAATAATTTTTATTTAATTAAAATTTCACTAATTTATTTATAAAATTTTACGAATGAGGTGTTTACATTTATCAGCCAGAACAAATAAATATTAATATTTGTTTTGAATTAAATTATGACTAAAGTATGAAATAAACCTTTGAATTTATCTCAAAGTAACAATAAAAGACAAAATAAATTATTTCATCAAATTTACTCTCGAACTTATATTATTTCATTAAAATTATCTCTGATTTTGTATTATTTCATCATAAAAGTTCATAATATTGGATGAAATCAAATTTTTTATCAAAATTACAACCGATTTTATATTATTTCATCATAAAGTCCAAAATATTGATTAAATAGGACATTGATTTAGGAATGACAAGTGAATGAGGCGAGAACTATCATTATCCTTTATCCCACCCTCCTAATAGAGAAAATTTACCTCTTGTCCATAATTTTGCAAGGACTCTTAGCCCATCAGAATTTCTCATATGATAAATATTTTATTTTTTATTATTTTTTTAAAATATAATTTATTAAATTATAAAATAAAAATCTTTATGTCACAAATTAATAAATATATAAAAATATATAATTATATATATATATATATATTCAATATAAAATATACATCTAATAAATATAAAAATTTATAAAACTATATTTAATTTTTTAAGTCCCATGAAAATCCATTTTATGAGTTCTCGTAGGGATCCGCGAGGCAGGGATGTAATCTCATCCCCATCCCCTGGAGCAAAAAGACAGAGATTTTTCACTTTGTCTTAGAAAGGATTTCAGAAGTGATTAAATCATTAACAAATAAATTAAGGAAAAATAGCAACATTTTTTTAGAAATGACCGTGGTGTTATTCAAAATACCTATATTTTTCTTTTTGCCATCATAAATTCATATAATTTCAGAAAGAGTTATCACAAATAACTCTAACAATATTAATCAAGAAAAAGTGATAACATTGTTTCAATTTCTTTCACTTTTACCTCATAATGGTCAGGAGTAAAATTTTTTATCTAGACTCACCTCACTCCAAGCCACTATTAGTGATGTTTTTTTCAGCATTAGCAATACTTTTACACACCATTATACTCATGTTTAACCTATTTCTCTTTATATTTGTTGCAATTAAAATGACAAACAAAATTATTACTATATGACAATATCGTTCTTTTGCGTTCTTCAATTAACAAAATTTTATTGTTAAAGTGAAATTTTGTTTTTGAGATTTGAGGATTCAAGAGTTTAGGGATTCAAAAGAAGCTGTATTTTTGTCGAACTACATATGAGTTTGATTCTTTTAAATACGTTTATTAACCGTTATGTATTTTTTAATATTATTTTTTAATATTTTAATTTTCTCTCTTAAAAAATAATTTTATAATTATTAAATTGTGTTTATAATATACGTACTTTTCTCAATTAGTATTTTAAATTTTTATGGCGAAATAATACAAAATTGAAGGTAATTTTGAAAAAAAATTTTGTTTCGTCTAACATTATAGACTTTTATAATGAAATAATATAAAATCATAGGTAATTTTGATGAAATAATGTCAGTTCAGGGATAAATTTGACGAAATAGTTAATTTTTTTCCTTTATTGTCACTTGGGGACAAATTCAGGTATCATTTAGTACTTTATCTATGAAATTATTTTGCTAAATCATATAAATTTAAATTAATTTACTTTGATTTTTAATGAATGTTCTTGAACCAATTTTAAAATAAGTAATTAAACTTTTTATTCTATATTTCACTTTTAAGGAAATTAATAATAACCCTTTACTCTAATGAACTAAAATTAGATTTTTAAAATTAATTTCAACCTCAAAATTTAAATATCATTTTTTAATTCCGTACTTTGGGATAATAAATACCATTGAATTGAATTTTATAATGTCTGTTTGATTTATTCATAATAACTGAATAACCTCAATTATAAAAGTTAATTTGATGCTAAACAAACCTGACCCCCTATCTATCGTCGTAGAAGCTATTTCTAAAAAAGATTACGCGATTAATTCCCCAAACCGTGGACCCTTAAGTGGAAATGAAAGAATAGGGCGAGGGAACAGGGGGGAAGCCACTAAATTGAAGGCTTCACTTGCTCGCTCTAATCATTTTAATTTTATTATAAAATTTTTGAATGAAATAAACGAATATTGGACAAGCATTAGAGTGCCTTGATTTCACTTAAATCAATTGTGTTTAATTTATTAATTTGATAACTTAATTTTAATTATCTATTTCAATGGTTGAAAAGCCCTAAATGTCTTAATATTCTCTTTCAATGTATATCAAGAATATTGTTTAATGTTAATTATATCATTTTTCAATAACAATAACAAACATCAAATAATTCATTAATGGATATTTAATTATTCCACATAAGTCCAATCTTTATTTCTCTTTCAACTATGTTCTTATGAAATATATTATCTAGATATTTTATGAAAACTTCCTTCAACTCTTATTTTGTAATAATTAATCAAATATTGACAAAATATTTAAAAGCATTAAGAACGAAAATAACCTCTTCGCATAGATAAAGAAAACTAATTTAAATAAATAAAAATTATCAATGGTTCAAATTATCAAAATTCCTAATTGAAAAAATTTTAAAATAACCGTTATTTTTCTAAAAAAAAAAAAAAAAGAGAATTTATTATAAGTTTAAGTACTAAAGATATATAAAATATCTATAAATATTGAGCACATCAATATTTGTCTTGTCTTGAATTTGTATAAAACTCTTTGAAAATTCAAGAGTCTCAAATTTTAAAGATAATTCGATTTTGTTGTTCAATTCTTTGAGGTGATTCAATTTGATTAGATATAATTCAGATATTTGATATTTTTAATTTTTAATCAATAATTCTTCATATCACTAAAAAAGTTTTACTTATCAAAATGAATAAATTTTAAGTATTATTATTAATACATATATATATATATATATATATATATATATATATATATATATATATATATATCTATATAGATTTGGTTATGATCAACTCAATTACAATAATAACAATATAATTTATTTGAGATTTTAT
>CATIWR010001940.1:0-13160 GCA_949677035.1 Omphalea diandra | reverse complement strand
AGGGATGTAAGGATTTTTTTTCTTACCTTAAGTGCATATGAGCACCTCATCATGTCACAAGTTGTACAATTCCATCATTTTTTGAACATATGGATAGCTTAAGTGTGGTAATGCAATTTAATCGATGCTAGTAATCTAACAATTGAGAATACCACCCAATTCATCTAGCAGTAAGTAGATCTCTATATTATTAAAGTGGAAAGAATGGGTGGTAAAATCCCATAAGTTGCAAGAATCCTTAAGAAAATCCATGTTGATTCGGATAGATAAGAGGTAATAAAGGGCTTTAAAACCCACCTAGGGTAGATTAAGCTAATTTTGGAGTAGGAGTAACTTCAAAAATGGCTTGGCCATGATAGAAAATGCAAAAAATGATAGATATGGGCATCAAAATTGAGGAGATAAGGTGATAATGCTTAATAGCTGTAAATAGTGGTACCTGGCTATACAAACCACTTAAATTATCTATACAGACCACTATTGGTCTGTATAGATAACCTTTCCTATATAATTTTGAGAAGAGTTTCCCCTACATTTTGGACATTCAATTTGCTTCATACTAATTCTTAAAGACACATATAGATCGAAATGGAAAGAAATTAATCAACCATACATTTAGAATACAAGCACAATATTAAAATGGAAAATCAACATATATTTTCAAAAAAAAATTCAAAATGTAAGAAAAGTGAGGCAAAATCATTTCAAAACATTTCCTAGAAGTCCTAATCATCCAATAAGACACCTAGAAAAAGAATGTTTTCAAAATTTGCACAAGTAATCATCTTACAGTACTAAATATGTTTAACATTATCAAGAAAAAGAAAAACCCTAAAAATTAAAGCAACAGTCATTGGCTTAGTTCTTCTTCCTCCTTTAAAATGGTATCCTTTAAATATAATGGTAGTCATGATGCCATCCTATCTACCTGGGTTTCAACCATCGTTAATTGATTTTGTTTCTCTTGCAACTCCTAAGTTAATTGGTAGACCTTTTTTTTTTTATAGTAAATAGATAAGGTTTAGGATGGATAGGACATAAACTACATGCACAAATACAACCATAATCATACATACATATTATGCATTTTCTTCACTAACTTAGACCTCTTGAGTCTGCTGAGTGATTGTCCCTTTGAGAGCAGCTATTAAGTTAAACATGGCCTCAACCCAAACATGAGTAATCTATAAATAAATGCTACATTAACAACCATGATTAATGATAAAATAAAAAAGGTAAGGAAAATAATGTAATTGATACTCACATGTATAGTTTCAACTAGTTCAAAGGTGATTGCCAACCTTATAACCTCTAAGGCCATCATTGAACTAATAAGGGAGGCCATATATGTCTTTACTAGACTATCAGGGAACAAATCGAGCTCACTAGCCACTATCAACTCTTGATTGCCAATTTTGAAAGCATGGATTATTTTTTTATCCCCTAATGGTAAGAGCAAGCTCGATAGGCCTCCTCTCTAAGTGCACTGTTATGCCTCATGCAGGACAATGAAGGACTGCCCCTGTGTGGGCCTTATGATGCGGGAGTGCCTAGATGATTGCCTCCTTCATTGCAATCATCCCTAAAAGAGCCTTGACCATTAAGTTCAATATGTGATGCCATCGATAAGAAACTGCTGCCCTAGTTTGACCATCAAAGCTAGTTGTAGCTGATCCTCTTTTAGGTCTACTAGTCAAACATATTGGATGGAGGATGCTAAGGCACCAATCACGCATTTGGCTCTTCATGCCATAAGAACACCCTTTCTACAAGATACCACTCGTGGAATGAGGGCCCTAACAATAAATGCCACTCAAAGGAATGCTCATTCGTGTTAGCAATCTCCAACCACCATGCCTTGATGAGCCCCTTCCAATCTAAGTGCAACTGTAAGAAGAACAAAGAACAATGACTTATTCACTATAAGTATTTAACCAAAGTTTGTAATAAAATGAAAATTGATGACTAAATTTGTTTTGTAGGATAAATGCATATGATCCATCATTAGGGTGTTCAAGCGATTATGCTTTATCCCAATGAATAGCTCCAAGTGATGTGAAAAGTACCACCTCATGAAATAAGAATAATAGTCATCCATATCAAATAAAGGATTGTTGCCCTTTAGTAGCTATAGCTCTATGTCCCATGCCTATCAAAAGTACAACACTAGTTAGATAATAACAATAGAAGCAAATAAATAAATAAACATGGGAAATAACGAAGTTATCTCAAGAACTCTCCATGCCCCATCCATGTAAGAAAACCTATGGTAACACCGATTGATGAATTGGTATAAATTAGCAAATGTTTCCAAACCTTAGTTGAAATGATGAATAAGCCTTAAGTCTTCAAGCATCGATAATAGGCATATCTCGACCATATCCCAGGTATGACAAACAACATCCTTGAGAGATTGTATAGGAAAAAATAAAGAGCCACCCGATCAATTAGCTACTATGGGCTATCATTGATAGCTTCAAAAGCCTATTTCTTTAGATTAGAGCAGAAAAATGAGAGGTTCCCCTTCATCTTGGGGATGCACTCGAGGAAGTGATGAATGTAATCCCTCTACAAGGCCAAGTGGTACACATCGACATTTATCGATAAAGGGATCTCAGAGCATTAAATCTTAGTCCTGAAAGTTAGGTCCCTAAAGGTGAACCCTAATTAATGGTAGATGAAAGATGTGGGGGTGTCCATCCACTACTTTGCTAGCACCTGAATCATGGTTAAGTGGCCTTATGAAAGTTTGTTTTTAACTGTTTGCAGAAAGAGCAAAAGATTGGTCTCCTCTAAATGAGTTGTTATATAAGATGACAAGTTCTTGAGCGAGACCCTAAGTAGAGTAACAAATTTGCCACTCTTAGTAAAGAAGATGCCATTTTGCCAATGAAAGAGAAAATTAAAATTTTATGGCTAAAACATAAAGACTGAAAGGAAAAATCAAATTAAATCAAAGTAATATAAAAGATCACAACACGTAAATCAAGGATTAATGTTGTTTGGGTTGATAGCGCAAAACAGGGAAATCAAACCACTAGTCTTATGTATGTGGAATATACAATTTCATAAAAAATAATAATAACAAGGATTGGAAAGTGGATGAAGATAGACATGTAAAACATAATTACTAGAGCATGAGAGAGCGTAGCGAAAAAGCAAATTATGAAATTTTATGTAAAATTATGAGAATTAGTTTATTCCATAAAATTTCATTATGTTTGGAAACCAGATTTAGCAATTATATAGACTAAGTTTGCAAAGTCGACATAATTCAATATGAGTCTCAACAAAAAATTTGAACAATAATAATAAAATAAATTATCTAACTTCACAGGTATGCATTTTTATTTTCTATAATTATTCCATAAAATAATTTGGGAATTTTTTGCATAGATCTTAAGAAATTAATGTAACACACAAATCAAGGCAACAAACTAATTGACAAATAAAAAATAAAATTTGAATTTAAAAGGTAAGTGTCCTTGTTAATTCTAAGTAATTTTTATGCTAACCTAACGTTTGCAAGCAAAATACAGTTTTAGGATAGAGCCTAAAATCTAAAAGTGTTGAAAGTGGAAGAAAAGGGAAACATAGTAAGTAATTAATTAATTAATTGGAGAAAATGTGACCTAACATGCCCAAAGCTACCCCAACTAAGTGACAGTATAGGTTTTAGATGGTTGACATATCTTAGCTTAACTTTAGTCCCTTCAATAGGATTGTAGGCTAAACACGTGTCAAAAGAGAAATAGAGGTGAAACCTTAGGCAGCCTTCATCTACCTAAAGGGTAAATAGTAGCTACACCCTAAAAAAATTGATGGCAACATCAAATATAGTATTGTCAAACTCTACCATCACAACTCCAAAGTAAGGGAAAAACCTAGAACAAGTCCAAAGTATTTGGTAGAGAAGGAAACTTAAGAGAGGAGAATGAATGATATAAATGAGATTAGAGCTGGTTGTTGATCCTTATATATAGGAGGTTGTCTGTCCAAACAACCCATCCTTATTTGTATAGATAACTAATACCATTTGTGCCTCAAAATTACTATGTTGCACAACATTGTCCATCAAGTTAGTTGTACAGATAAGGCCTTTATCTTCACAGGTCATTAGACACTTATAAAGAAAGAAAAGGAAAAGGGAAAAGAAGAAATAATGGTCTCTAGCAAAATGATGAAATTGCCCCTAGCCTCCCAAAGCCTAGAAAAACTAGTTTCAGGCTTCAAAAAAATTACCAAAATATAAAATTTGGTAACAATCGAACCACTATAATGTTAGTAGAATACCTAGTTGTGAAGAATTGGGAGTGGATGTAGGGTTTGTTAACACCCGAACCACTATAAAATTTGGTATCTCTTACTCTTCTCCTACTTCTTCTATTTTCATCTTTTAATGCCTTCCCTCCAATTTTAAAATTTCTCACCAATTGAACCCCCTTTTTTTGTGCTCAAGGGCCAATAAGTGGTATCAAAGTAAGGTCTTTTTGAAAACCTTAATTGTGTGAGTAATGACAAATGGCATAAAAAGGAATCCATACTCATCTCTAGCCATATTTCGATGATTCTAACTATACACATTAGAAGTATAGAATGGAGATATATTTGGACAATGATGTGGTGGATTTTTGGGATATAGTTGCAAAAGAATGGAAGTCTCCTAGCAAGGTGGTTGATGGAAGTGAATAATTAATCATAAGGGAGGAATGGGTGGAAGCTCATAAAAGATCAAATGGAAGGAATAAAAGGGCAATGACAATTCTTCTTAGCTCTTTGTTAAGGGAGGAGATAACACGAGTACAACATTGCCTTACTGCCATTGGAATCTGGAAGGCATTGGAGAATTACCATGAAGGCACAACCTTATTGAAGTCTAGTAGGTTAGTCATGTATGTGACTAAATAGGAACTATTCATGATGAAAGACAACGAAAGCATCACCTATATGACGAATAAACTTTTGTCCATCATCACAAATATGAAGAAATTCGAATGAGTACTCAACAATTATGTGGTAAACGCTAAAATACTCAAATCTCTACCTCTTAAAAAAGTTTGGTAAAAGGGTGTGCAATATTCAAGAGTCAAATCCAGAAATTGGAAAAGTGCTAATAGATGTACTTATAAGCAAACTTCTTACTTATGAGCTGGCCTTGGAAAAAGATAAAGAAATGAAGAAGATGAGAGGCCCAGGGGCTAAGAATGATCAAATATAAAAGAAGACCCTAGCCCTTAAATTCTCAACCAAAGAAAAAGAGGTTGAAGTTGTCACAAGTGATGATGATGATAGTGAAAAGGAAGTGGAGGAGCTAGCCATGCTTTTTAGAAGGACCAAAAAGCTAATAAGGAAAAGGAAAGATAGAAGGAACTTTAAGAAGACATCTCTTAACCTTAAGGAAAAAAAGAATGAAGTGACTTAAAATGAGTGTGGGAAGCAAGGTCACATTAAATATGATTGCCCTAAGCTGAAGAAGAAAAAGAAACAAAATAAGAAATGGATGAAAAGCTTCAAAGCCACTTGAAATGATAACTCTAGTGAAGAGGATGAAGATAAGGAAGTGGCAAATCTTTATTTCATGACAAAAGAGGACTCTTCTAATGAAGTAAGTTCTTCACCTCACTCCAATGATAATTATGATGCATATGATTATATAGATGATGAGCTTCTTGAAGCTCTTACTTTGATATGTGACAAGTATAAGTTATAAATGAAAACTTATAAAAAGAAAAGCTCAAAATTGGAAAATGTGTTTAACTCATTAAATGAGCTTGTAAATGCGTTAAGAACTTCAAATGAAGAACTAAAAAAGTCTATTAAGAGTCTTACTAAGTCTTCTTCTTCTCTAAATTCTTTATGAAAGGAAAATGATTCCTTAACATGAGAGGTAATTAAGCTTAGAAATTCTATTTATAAGTTTCATAAAGGGAATGAAGCTTTAAATACAATAATTGTGTCTTAAAGACATCCCCTAGTAATACATAGTCTTGGCTTCAATCAAGCCTCTTCATCTACACCTCCTCTTACAACATTCATCAAAGTATCATCCCCTCAAACATTTAGTATTGAGGTAATTGAGGGAAAAATGCTCTTAGCACTAAACCACCTATGCCCAAAAGCAAGAGAAAGGCACCTAAAGACTTAAAGCCTAATCCTAAAAAGGCTAATCATGTATTTATCTACATTAAGAAGCATACTCACCCAATGACACATAAAAACTTAGCTTATACTCCTAATCATTCTTGCACATACTCTCACCACCATGATATAAGAAGACCCCCTACTCACATTAAAGTTATGCATAAGAGAAAGACTTACAAGTCTAAGCTCCAATGTCACTGTTGTATGAAGTTTAATCACATAAACATTTTATGCTATATTAGGAAGGCTGACTTCAAATTAAAGGACTCTTTAAGACCTAACCCCCAAGGATCCAAGTATGTTTAGGTACCTAAACAAAAGTGTTTTGTTTTTGTTGTGTAGGAATGTATGACAGCAACTAATGAAGACAATGATTGGAATGTGGATAGTGGGTGCTCAAAGCACATGACAATCAACAAAAAGCTATTCATAGCCATAAAGAAAATGACAGTGGCAATGTCACTTTTAGAAATAATACTAAGGATCAGGTAATTGGCATTGGTATAATTGATGAGAATGGTTGTTCACTTATTGACAATGTTCTTTAGTAAAAGATTTACAACATAATTTGTTAAATCAATTATGTGATAAAGGTAATAAAGTCACATTTGACCTTAAAGAATGTCGGGTTACCATTTGGTGGATAATAAAATAATCTTTAAAGGTGAAAGAAGAGGCAATAGCTACTTAATTGACTTAGAAAATTTGGCTAACCAATCCTTCAAGTGTCTTATGTCACTTAGCAATGAAACTTAGCTTTGGCATAAAAGACTTGATCATGCATTGAGCTCCTACAAAGCCTATCTAAAGGAGAGCCAGTGGAATGTCTTCCCAAGCTAAAATTCTTCAAGGACAAGACATGTGGACCTTGCCAAATGGGGAAGCAACATCAAACTTCCTTCTAGGAAAAGAATGTTGTAAGTACCTCTGTACCTCTTCAACTCATCCATATAGACTTAATTGGACCTACTAGGAGTGCTAGTCTAGGTGGGAGACATTATGCATTTGTCCTATTTGATGATTACTCTATGCTTACTTGGGAATTCTTTCTAGCTCATAAAAATGACACTTTTTATGCTTTTAAAAGTTTTGCAAAAATAGTTCAAAATGAAAAAAGTTACTTCATTTCTTTTATAAGAAGTGAATATATAAAGAAATTTCAAAATGAATATTTTGAAACTTATTGCTTAAAGAATGGGATTTCTCATAATTTTACTCTTAGAACACCATAATAGAATGGTGTCGTAGATAGAAAAATAGGACTTTAATGGAGATGGCTAGAATTATGCTCAATGACTACTCTTTGCCTAATTACTTTTGGGCCAAAGCCATAAATACTTCTTGTATATTGCTAATCGTGTTTTCTAAAGAATCATTCTTAATAAAACTTCTTATAAGCTTTGGAATGGTAGAAAACCTAATATTTCATACTTTAAAGTCTATTGGTGCAAATGCCACATTTTAAATGCCAAGGACAACCTTGGAAAATTTGCTTATAAGATAAATGAAAGTATTTTTCTAGGCTATTCCACCTCTAGTAAAACCTATGAGGTATTCAATAAAAGTACTATGGTTATAGAAGAGTCAGTGAACATTGTGTTTGATGACTGTAGTAAACATGATCTTAGGAAAGGTTTTCTTGTTAGTAATCTTGCAAGTGACTTTGAGACATTAGAGCTTAATTCAACTCTAAAAGAATTGGTGATTGATCTTGAAGATAACAAGTCATTACAAGAAGTTGAGGAATTATAGCCACAACATGTAGAAACCCCATCTCAAGATCTTCCCAATGATTAGAGATTTTACAAATATCACCTAAAGGACCTAATCATTAGCGAGACATCCAAGGGAGTAAGTACTATATCTCAACTTCATGCATTAAATAATAATCTTGCATTTGTTTCTCAAATTAAGCCAAAATCAATTAATGAGGCTCTTCATGATGAAAGTTAGGTGATTATTATACAAGAGGAACTCAACCAATTTGAGAGAAATAAAGTTTGGGAACTTATTAATAGGCCTAAGGAACACACTATTATAGTTTGCAAATGGATGTTTAGGAATAAGTTAGACAAGTAAGGGTTCATTACTAGGAACAAAGCTAGATTGGTTGCAAAGGGTTATAACCAAGAGGAAGCATTGATTATAATGAAACCTTTGCCCCTATAGCAAGATTATAGACCATTAGGATTCTTTTAGCATTTGCATGTCAAATGAATTTTAAACTTTTTCAAAAGGATGTGAAGAGTGCATTTTTGAATGGTCTTATTGAGGACGAAGTTTATATTGAACAACCTTCTAGTTTTGAATCTCATACTTTTCCAAATCATGTTTTCAAATTAACTAAAGCCTTATATGGCTTGAAACATGTTCCAAGAGCTTGGTATGAAAGGCTTAGTTCATTTCTTTTACAAAATGATTTTGAAAAGGGCAAGGTTGATACAATTTTATTTTTTAAAAAGCACAATCTAAATACACTCATTTTACAAAATATATGTTGATGATATTATATTTGATTATACTAATGAATCTCTTTGAGAAGAATTTTCTAAGTGTATGGCTAAAGAATTTGAGATTAGCATAATTAGAGAGCTTAAGTTTTTTATCTCCAAATCAACCAAACCAAAGATGACATCTTCATTAATCAAGCTAAGTGCATAAAAAATCTACTCAAGAGATTTGGCATGGATAGATGCAAAGTAGTAAAGACACGAATGAATGTAACCATCAAGCTAGACAAAGATAAATTGGGTAAGCCAATTGATGAAAAGAGGTACAAAGGTATGATTGGTTCTCTCCTCTATCTCGCTGCTTCTAGATTCAACATCATATTTAGTGTTTACATATGTGCTAGGTTTCAATCATGTGAAAAGGAATCTCATTTAAATGTTGTTAAAAGGATTTTTAAATATTTACATGGCACATTACATTTTAGGTTATGGCATCCTAGAAATTCAACATTTAGTCTTCTTAGGTATTTGGATGCAGAGTATGCAAATAGTTTATTATATAAAAAGAGCACTTCTAGAACTTGCCAATTATAGGTAAACGTTTAATTTCTTAGTTTAGTAAAAAGTAAGTTTCAATTTCCATATCCACTGTCGAAGCAGAATATGTGATAGTGGGTTGTTATTGCACCCAAGTTCTTTGGATGAAATAATAACTCAAGGATTATGGCAAGGATGTTGATCACATTCCCATCAAATGTGACAACAAAAATGCAATAAATCTTTCAAACAATCCCATCCAACATTATAGGAGCAAGCACATTGAAATTACACATCATTTTCTTATAGATCATGTCCAAGATGGCAATGCGGTGTTAGAGTTTATTAACACCAATTATCAAGTTATAGACATTTTCACTAAACCCCTTAATGAAAAAATGATAAACTTCATTAAGATGGAGTTAGGGTTGCTTAATGGATGCATCCTAGGTTGAAAATTGATCTCACCTCATTTTCTTCATTATGTTTGTCAATTTGTTTGATTGGATGATATGTTTGATAATTATGTTTATTGATTACTTTAGATGTGTTAATTCTTTATGCAATTGTACTTTTCAATGCTAGTTTTCTTGAATTGATCATCAATACATTAAGTTGATCATAACTAGAAAGGCTAGTTCTTATTCTTACTTTGTTTTTCTTTTTGCCTCATAATTCATGGTCAATATTATCCATTCGATGTCAGTACTTATAGTCACTCATCAATTTTCTATCAAACTCCTAATTGTTGTCACAACTTTAGGTCACCACTAAAATTTTTTTCAAAATTCAAATTCTTTAACCATCATTTCCTTCATTTTTTGAGGAAATCTTATCCGTTTCTCATAGAATTCATAATTAGTGATCACGACCAGCTAATAGTGACTGTGAATTTTGGTAACTATCAGGCATTGATTGATTTAACTGTAAATAGGTGCTACCCTTTATTCAATGCATTTTATTACCATTTTTCATAAGTTTTCTACCTATTTAAACCATCGTTACACTCTTATATTTCACTTTTACCTTTTCTCTTCATCTATCATTCATCTCTTCTCTTAATCCTTATAAACTCTCTCAATTTTGATTCCTCATGGCACTTAAGAAACTAACCAAAATAGAAAAAGGTAAGGGTATTGCTTAACCTCCAAGCCCTCCTCCCCTTTACCTAATGAAAGGAATAACCAAATAAGAAAAAGATAGGTACAAATCGAACTCTAATAAAATCATCCAAGCTAATAAAATTCCTTCTACCTTTCTCTTTGAATCACTTGGAATCCAGGTTGAAATCCATGCCTTTCTTTCGAACCTGTGTTAGAATGAATTCATCATCAAGGATGAACTAGGGTATGAGGATATCGTAAAGGAGTTTATGTGCACTATTACATTGAGTAGGAGTGCAAAATCAAAAACAAGTTTGTATAGTTTGGTCTTTAAGGCTTTTAGGGATCCCTACTTTATAACTTTTACCCAACTTTCTTCCCCCTTCAACCTTCAAGTGGGAGATGATATTCCTTTTATTATCTTTAGACTTAATATTATCTATTTTGAATTTTTGTTAGAGAACTTTATTAAAACTAGATATGACCTAAAAATATCTTTAGCTCAATACCTTAAAACCCTTACTAGTTGTCTTTTTCACTGTATCATTACTTTATCTATAAATGTTAGGGCTGATGGGAATGAAAAGGTTTCCTAAAAAGACCTAGCATTTCTATTTTGGCCAACAAAAAATAAGCCGATCCAAACAGACTGATACTTGTGGATCAATTTATTCATATAAGTACAAAACCTAAAAGCCAATTTCTCCTCCCCTCTCATGTCACAACCATGTATAGGTATGCAGGAGCCCTTAATGAGGACAATGAGAAATTCCTCACTAAAAAATATTTACCCTTTCAAAACTTCCTTGATTTGCCCTATTTGATTAATTCAAGGCAATCCATCTAGATGCCTATGCATATAAAGGTTTTAAGATGGATTGGACATGGAGCCTTATGGTTTCAAGGCAATCCATCTTGATTTGCCCCGAAGAAGCAAGAAACAACTCAAGCTTTAAAAAGAAAGAGGCTTGTGATAGAGGAGAGTGCCTAACCAATCCCATCTCCCAAACCCAAAGCTAAACCTAAAACTTCTTCCATCTTTATCTCTTTCATTAATAAAAAGTTGGACAAGGAGATACGTATGATTAAAATGAGATTTCTTCTTCTTTCCCCCTTTACAGTGACCCAGTGTACCTTCAAGATAAGGTGAGTGCAACACCTTGCCATCTCCTAGACTTTAAAGAATGAGAGGATATCTAGAGGAAAAGGAAGACCAAAGAGTGTAAGAAGGAGATGAGGTCTAAAATGGAGGAGGAGATGAAGAAGTTAGAGATTCTTCTGATGATGATGACATCTCTCCACTTATCTAGTTTTTCTTACTTAGTCTTGTAATTCTTTTTATGTTTTTTTATTCTTTTTTGCTTAAGTTTATGATCCTATAATTTTTTTACCATTTATTATATATTTAAATTTTGTTTATGTTTTGTTTAGATATCAGTAAAATATGGAGCTTTTGTTGCCTCCATGATTGTTCTTGATATATGGTTGTTCTTAATATGCATCTTTTTATACTTATCCCTATAATTATCTTTTTCTCTTTTTTTTCTGTATATATTGACAAAGGGGGAGAGTAATAGTGAATTTGAATGTTATAATTAAGGGGAAGCAATTTCAATTAGTTTAAGTGCAATTCTAGTTTAAATAGGTATCATAACAAGTTTAATTTGTTAAACATTATTAATGATCTCATCTTCACACATGCATTTTTTATCGCTTGCAACATCAATCTAAATTGTCAAAATAAAAAAGAGGGAGATTATTGGACTAGGTTGGTCAAACCTAAGTCAAAACTCTCTTTTGATCTTGGCAATGTAGATTGATATGTTCTAACATCAATTTTAAGTGTTGATTTTGTTATTTTTAAGATGTGTCCAGCATGAATGTTGATGGAATCTTATTTCGGACAATGACCATGGAAGAATTTGCCTTGAATCTTTCTTTTTCTTCCTTAGTTATTCCCTTCATGAGATAGAGGGCAAGAGGTGTAGAGGGTTAAGCTACTACCTTGCCCTTGTCAGCCTTAGAGAACTTCTTAGGAGCCATAGCAAGAGGGAGAAAGCTTGATGATTTAGAGAGATTTTAAGAGAGAAAGTTAATGTTTGGAAGTGGAGTGAGGAGAGTACTGTTGAAGGGGGTATTTATAGGCTTTGAAGGGTTGTGAAAACAGTAAAACACGGCTAGAAATTGATTAAATGAATAGTGGAAATGGTTGGCAATCAAATCACTTTATTGCCTAGGCGGTTACTCTAATTCGCATTCGCGAATTCATGAGTCGCGACCGTGAATTCTGAAAAATGTGAGTAACGGATAAATTTTCCTCGGGAAAAGACGCGTCAATGGTCACATTTTTGAAAAACTGAACAAAATTCACAGTGGAGAGGAAATTTCGCGACCGCGAATTGACATTTGATAGCCTGGTGAAATTGACTTGTAATTCGCGACCGTGAAGAGTGAATAGCGATCGTGAATTATAAGTTAGCAAGGATAAGAATTGAAAAACCAATTTTTGAAAAAAGAAAAATTGTGATCCACAGGAAAATACATACATCAATATCACAAATTAATAAATACTAAAAACCATAGCAATATTACGCAAGAGATCAAAAATTTTCACTTTAGGGAGCTTCCATCAAGCATTCCCAATTCTCTCTTGATGAAGTTCAACCTTTCTTCATTTAGAGATTTGGTGAAAATATCTACAAGTTGATGTTTTATGTCAATAAATTCCAACACAATATCACCTTTTTGCACATGATCTCTAAGAAAATGATGTCTAATGTCTATGTGTTTGCTTCTAGAGTGTTGGATGAGATTCTTATAGAGATTAATAGCACTTGTGTTATTACATTTAATGGGAATGTGATCAACTACTTTGCCAAAATCCTTTAATTGTTGTTTCATCTAAAGAACTTGGGTGCAACAACAACCC
>CATIWR010001933.1:0-21715 GCA_949677035.1 Omphalea diandra | reverse complement strand
AACTACATCCCAAAGGTCCACCACATCTATGTCCAGGTAAATCTCCATCCTATACTTCCAATGAGTATAGTCTGTTCCATCAAAATAAGGTCTTAGCTGTGAGTGGTTTACTTCTTGTGCCATGATCTTGTTTCACCCAATGAAGGTTTGATTTGTGAAAACCTTGCTCTGACACCACTTGTTGTCCCTAGGCATCAAGAAGGGGGGTTGAATTTGTGGATAAAAATTTTGAAAAAAAGATAAAGAGAAGAAGATAGAACAATGGAGACACAAGGATTTTATAATGGTTCGGGCAAAATTGACCCTACGTCCACTCCCCAATCACTCAATTGGGTATTTCACTATATCAATGGTGTTTTCAAGCTCACACCCAACTTATACAACTTATGTTTTAATGACTAACACACAACCTTATAATAAAGTGTTTTCTAGGCTAACACAAAACCTCACTCAAGTGTTTCAACAGGCTTACACTTAAACCTTTCTAAAAGTGTTTTTACAGGCTAACACAAAACCTTACAATCTGGTGTTTAATGCTCATACCTAACACTTTGTAGAGAAGATGAAGAAAATGAGTAGCAAAGATTGAGAGCTTTTAATACTTGTAATAAATTCCTTAGCAACCCTCTTCATGGCTGTTCGGTAGAGTATTTATAGCCAAACTTCACCAAAGAGACGTTGCAGATCATAGCTCACTAAATCTTTGAGACATGCTTGACAGATTTTGCATTTAATGCTTGTCAGGATGAAATCGCGGTCGCTACTGCCTTTCGCGGTCGCAAAATCCAAATTCTTTAAGGGAAATCCCGTTTGTTTCTAACGGCTAGTCCACGTGGCAGCTTCTTATTAGTTCACCAGGAAAATATAGCCGTTGTCTTTCACCTACTTTCAGAAGTCGCGGTCGCTGAGTTTTCTTGTACAGGTCGTGACAGAGGCCGCGAATCCAACTGCCAAATTGGTTAACTTTCTTCCACAAGGATCGTGGTCACTACCAGCAAGATGTCTCCACAATTTTTGACTTCCAACAGTCTTCTGGGACACTTGTCAGGCTGTGGTTGTGAACTTGCTTCCCACTTGAATTTCTTTGAAATTTGCGGTCGCGACTCAGCCGAGACTTCCACCGCGAATTCATCTGTGTCAATCTGACTTCTTTCTTTTCAAGGATCGTGGCCGTGAATGGCACTGCGATTTCGCCTGTTTGATTTTTAGTATGTCTTAACATGAGTCACGGTCGCGATTTACATGTTGCTTTGGAATTCATCAACTTCTTCATTTCTTCTTGAGAGATTGATTCAATTCTGCAAGAACAACACTTATTTGAAATATTAATGATGATCAATTTACTTTGTCAAGATCAAAAGAGGTTCTAAACCTAGGATTGATTATCCTAGTTCAACAATTTAGATTTAGATTCTTCTTCTTGTGAATATTCTACTTCTAGATTCAATCGATTTGTTCATCTTTGTTTCTTTTTCTTCTTCTTTTAGAATGAACTAATTCTTTCATTTTAGGGATTAGGATAAAAGCTCAATACTTTTCATGGTTATATGAAGGGATTTTTTTTTTCAATTGTATTGGATTTTCTTGATTTAACATGTTTGAGCTAGATTTGTTTGTGTGTATGAATGACCATGTATATACAATTATTGAAATTCTAGAACATGGAGCAAAAGTTGAAGTCTACGGTTAGTCCTAACATGTTAAACTCAAAGATTGAGATCACGAGAGTATTCTTGACTTCTAGAGATGTCAATGGATTGTTCAAACAACTTAATGCATTGTTATTGAATTATGTAACCACAAGAGTAGGTATAATCTCAGTGATAATAGACTTAATTTAGAAAAATTTATCTTAAAGCATAACTTATTCACATAGAAGATAAAATTCTTGGTATAATTATGGAATAGTATTGTGGTAAACCCCGATTCCATAGAAACCATTTATATAAGAGTTTTCTTTCATTTAAATTTAGTTTTGTTAATTTAGTTTAGAATTTTCAGATTTTTAGGCTAATCATTCTTTTATAATTCGATCACTAGATAGTAGAAAAAATTGGGTTCTTATTGGTACTTATGAAAATCAATTTTTAAGGGAATAATATCTATTTTTCATTGTACTATTTAAAGTGATTTATGCACTTACAAGAATTTTACATGTAACAAATAATTTTACAAATAAACACTTAAGAAACATGTGAGAATTTTTCTATATTTTATCATACCTCTTTAGCATCCAAATCTTAGGGTCCATATTTCATCATATTCAAAAACTACAACATTCAAATCTTAGGGTTTATATTTAATCATATTCAAAACCAATAGCATTCAAATTTAGAGTCAATAAATAATCTCCATATGCATAAATTTGTAAATCAATCAAATCCAAATTAACTACAAGAATATAAATTTGTTATTCTAATAAAAAAACCTAGTTGAAGTCAAATTAATTAAAAGTAGATAAATTTGTTATCCCAATGGAAAAGCATTGTTGATTTAAGATTATTTAAAAATTTTTTATTATAAAAAAATCATTGTATTCCTTTAATATTAATGGCACTACAACTTTATATCATAATATTGTAATTAATTGAACAAATTTTAATTATTATTTATTACGTAATTGAAAAAGTAATTTCTTCCAATTTTTTTGGTATTTATATAAGAATTTTTACAAATGATAATTGATAAGAAATTTATTATTATTATTATTATAAAATTTCCTTTATTTTCATTTAAAGGAAAATTAATAATATTATTGAATTAGGCGTTCAAATATTATTTTGATAATAAAATTTTAGTAACTTAGTACATTTAGCAAAACATGATTAGCTAGATTTACAATCGGGAATTTTTTAAGATCCACCTCAAATCCAATCTATAATAAACAAAAATAAATTTTTATTACCTTTTTTTGGGAATTTATTACCTTATTTAGTATTCATTACCTTATTTAGTGTAAGTGTTGAACAATTATAAAGTACATAGCTTTTTCAAAATTTCAGCAAGAAAGTGCGAATTTCCATAGGACCTAGCTCAACAATAAGAGTTGAACTATCAACAGGACCACCTCTTACTGGTGACGGTTGATCTCCATTATCACCTTCAACTTTCCATTTCATCTTTTTCATCTCTGACTTGTATTGGTTTGCTGATAAGCTCATTTCCTTCACCTCCTTTATCTGAAAGTTTAAACACCAAACAATATACAGCAATCCCTCACTTGTTTCGCAAGCAACTAAGTCTAACTTTCTAGGAAGTGCCATGGGCTTTCCATTTTGCGAAGATCAGGTGAGGGCAATCCATGTAGTATTTTACATCTATGATCATTACCCTAATAGTACAATGTTCAAATGCATGTGCATGAGTTGATATGTTACAACACAAAAGCTAAATGTCCTGCATGCTCCTAATATAAAATGTAGGCGGAAAGTTCAAGTCCCAAGCTCCAAATTTCTCTACCATTTGCATCAAGTACTATTTGAGCTATATCAGATTACAAGCTACTACAAATCAGCCTAATATCTAGACATTTTTCAAGTGCATCTCTGCTGGGATGTGCATTGCTGCAATACTAACAAGATATTCTTACCATTTTTTGGGAAAACATCTTCTTGAGTTCAACTTTAGCTAGCCGTGAATATTTGGTATCTTCTCCCCCCTGACCACAATAGTAGCATTGAATTAGTGTAGATAAGAATAACTCAGTCAACGAACTCACTTATGATTAAGACAACGATCTTAAAATTTAAAAATATATCCTTATTAGAGAGAAATTAATGCCCTTGGATTCTAAAATTGTAACAGCTAGTACATGGATAAATACACGGGTTCCTTCACTAAATATTTTAGTTTCTAATATAAGACCACAGTTCCAATTGAAGTCAGTGAATTTTTTCACCCTTGATTGTGGACAAAAAAGTTCATATTTTAATTTTATGTACTTGCATATAGAAGTTATCCAATTTTATGCTACCATTTTTGAGGAATTGATGTCATACATTCAATTTCAATCATTCTCCTTAAAAAGAGAAATGATATATAATATAGTTTACCTCATATAAATGCGCCAGACGAAGGAGCACACTTCCACCATCCAGCTCCTGCAACACTCGGATCAGGAAGAAAGAAATTAAATTCAAGATTTACTCTACAATGGTTTGACACACTCACCTGAAGAGTAATCAAGGCCACATTCAAAGGCAAGCTGTAGTCTGGATCCATGACGGTTCCTTTGGTCAAATGAGAAGCTTTCCAACTCTCCTCCTTCTGAACAGTATCAATTGACCAAATTAAGATTATGAAAATTCATCCTCGATGCAAGCAAAATGAAGCCCTACCTCATGTGTGAAAGCTAAAAGAAGTGGTGAGTAAATCTCTTGGCCAGTTGTTCGCCGCCAGGTTGATCCAGCTCCTAGTTGGTTGATGCTTAAGTAATAATTTCCTCGAACCTGAACAAAGATTTAGATTGTAGAAAGTGCCTCAGGTGAAGCATATATGAATATCCCTCAGAGCCTCAGGTGAAGCATATATGAATATCCCTCAAGAACTTACGGAGTAAAAAATCTCAAATCATGGGCATCAGAAAACACAGAAGTAGCTTTTGTTAATAAGATAAACACTTTCTGATGGCGGTCCAGTTTCAACAACACATACCATGAAAAGTAGTAAATATGTGATCAAGAGATAGGATAAGAATACAAATGAGAAGCATTATCATGGAGTTCTCAAGAACAAAGTTAATATTGCTATGGGATAGTGTACCGTTAGTCCCTCACATCTATCTTCAACACAAACACTTTCATCAAGGGCTTCATCAACTCCTCTAGAGTCATCATTGAGTATACGCCTTGTGCAGTGAAAGAAACAACAATCAGTTTTACGTGTTCATACTGATAGAGTACATACTATGCATAATCCATGAAAAGTGAAAAACTAAATGATGCAACTGTTTTCACCGATGAAGCATTAGCTCTACTTGACCATCTTCAATGCTAGATGCTCCAATAGCACGATCAACCAAGACTGACAATTCAGATTTTGTATCCATTACATAAATTCCAAGATTAAGCTGGAATAATAAACAAAAAACTTATGTTAATTATACAAACGAAATACTACTCTAGCCACTGAAGCTCTTTTACAATTGTCTTAAGATAACAAAAGATATTCATCAATATGTGGAGAAACTTGACCAGCAATTTCAAGAGTTGGTAAATTATCAATGTTGTGATGAATCTGAGCCACTGGATTCTAACAAAATGTAATGCTCATAATATCTAAATGCATAGGTACAAACATATATTCAGATGTGCATGAGCATATATATAAATGCATAACTTGTTACTGCACAATTCAAAAAGACAGTTGTCGGCACAAGAATAGTTGACATAACATAACATGACAAATATTAGTGTGTTGTTCAAAACCACTAACAGCTGGATATAAAATTAGAAATAGAAATACAGTTGAATTTGTTTCCTGATCCTTTTGAATGCAATAAAAAGCCACAAAGATCTTTTGTATTTGAACTTCCACATCAAATCAAATTACAAACACATAATGATAAAACCAAAAGTAATGTTGTAGGTTATCTATATTTTTAAGCTATGAGTAGCATGATAAACTTAGCCACTGAATCAGTTCTGAGCAAATCAACAGACAAATAATTTTGAGAGGTCGTCCTACATGCATTATCCCACAATTGGAATCATGTTAAACATAAAAATAATGCAACATGTCCAATGCACACATACATAATATTAGTTGATTTTAGATCAAGAAAATTACTGGATAATAGTTTCCTGCTTGAGGTTGATTAACTGAAAGGTTCCAGTCAGCTCTATAGTCTCGAATCTGCAGAAGAAATACTTAAAATAAGAACAGCATTGTTTTAATTCCATGCCATTGAGAAAACAGCCATACAACTGTACGATGTAAGAAACTTCATATGATGGGAACAGGTTGCAGATAGCTTCTGAGGAAAAATATTAATATGAGAAACCCAACACTCAGGTTTTGCTTATGTTCCTTAAATCTGTGATAATTTATGAAAAAATTCTGATTTTCAACTTCTCCGCACTTAAGATGCATAAAACAGCTAGAAAGCACGTACAGATTCTCAACCCTGTTAGGATGCAATATCCCAGCAACAAGAACACAGTTTGCAATTAAGGCTTCTTGCACACTGTTTGCGGCACATAGTACTTAACTATTGGTCAACCTCTCAACCAAACTGTAAACACATTCTAACAACTATGAAATCTAATTTTAAACCAGTATATATGAGAAAATACTGTGGAAACACTTCATTTGAGCACTCATTTCCAAGGATATTTTATGTGAGAACAATAAAAAGATTGCATGCATAGCAGAAGGACAAAACGAAAACCCCCAGAATTGTGGTTATTCTTTACCGTCTTAAACATTTTCCTAATGCATGTATAAGCTAAGAGAATCAACCATATGTAATTAGATTCAGTATTACTACATGCCTAACCATAAGGATGTTTCAGGTTTTCAGTATTCAAAGAGAAACAACTCAGATACTTACCCGCTTTAGAAAGTCCCTTCCATTAGAATCAGTAAAGAACACTTTGTTTGTTACCATATTTGCTGTTATTCGTGTGATAACCTCTTTGCCAACACTATCTTCCGTGGGAATTGGACCGATCTTCAGCATAAAAGATTGTCAGAAACAATTGATCTGAGTCTAGGAGTCAAACATAATTAGCTTTCAGCATGCAGATGCTAAAAAAAAAAAAGTACAGTTAGGGGGCTCTCATTAGTCAGTGGTAGAATTAATCTATTTTAATGAAAAATTTACAAAAAAGAAAAGTAAAACCAAATAGAGTGACTTACAGTGAATTCAATTTCAGCATGCTCTTTGTCTTTATAAAGTCTTGTGACCTAATGAACAGAAAAAAAAAATTAAAATTTGCCTCTGGAGAAAAAAAATGAAACCATAAAAATTTAAGGACAAGTACCACGTAAAAAAGCTTGGATCATATACAAAATTTAAGTATTCTCCTAGTCAAGAATCAATCATAAAGTCCCTCAACTCCAGTGCCAAAATCCTTTGGCAGGATTTTTATTTTCATTAAGACATCGTTAATTCAGAGATATGTCTATAGATGGGAACAATTAGTTTCTAATGCATTCAGTAAAACTATATCACTAGTTTCTAATG
The DNA here is from genome assembly GCA_949677035.1 of Omphalea diandra. Taxonomy (NCBI): domain Eukaryota; kingdom Viridiplantae; phylum Streptophyta; class Magnoliopsida; order Malpighiales; family Euphorbiaceae; genus Omphalea; species Omphalea diandra. The sequence continues at coordinate 14,529 of CATIWR010001933.1, read as the reverse complement.
CATTCAATAAAACTATATCATCGATCATCATAAGCAATTTTCAAAGATTCATGAGACTGGAAGAAATAATAGTAGTGACCCAAGCATCAGTAAATAAAACTATACATAAATTATTGACCTGGTAGATCCACGAATTAAATTGTTGGTGGACCTCATCAACTATAGATCCCTGGTAGACCTTTAAGGGCACCTGCAGATAATATAAATGATTTATAAATGATGACAAATCAAAAGCTATGATCAGTTTCAGCTCAAAATAAATCATTTGAACTAGGTTTTGAAGCATCCAATCCAAAAGCTAAAACTTTACGTGGAAAAGCTCGTGTAATGACTTTCTAACAACAAACCCCTCTGTCACATGCAAATTTTAAAAGAAAAGTAAAAGGAGAAAAACAAGGGAGATTAACAGGATAGATAATAAGCTTTCATATCATATTGGAGTAACAAACCAAGATACAATCTATTTGGTCGTGGAAAAGTAGATCCAGCATATGAAGCCACAGTAAATCTCAAGCAAACCACAACAAAATTATTTTTGGAAGATTTCGAAAATTCAAATTAGATAGAGAATAACTGTACCACAAGTTCTAATACTTTGTCATTTTTCAATCAATCTTGCTACATCTTTCCTTTTTCACTCAAGTCCTACCAGTTTTTAAAATTTAAAAAATTTGTCTAAAATCATAAAAGGCTGGAATTTCTGTTAATTAATAAAATATTGATACCAAATAGCAACATTTTTCAATGAAAAATTAAATAAAATAAACAGGTGAATGAAAGAACTAAAATTTTCTAGAATGCTGTTTGTTTTTTGGTTCTTCTCTCACTCTCTAAAATTCTATTTGATTATTAAAAAAAATAGAGAAAAAAAGTTTTGAGATAGTTTTATCTTTCATAAAGACATAATATTTTGTGAGTGGGAAGTTGATTTGAAAGAAGTATAGTAGTTTGTCATCTACCTGGTAATGATTAACAAAAACAGATACAAGCTATCTATTTAGAACTAATGGTTTGAATTTTGAAAAGAAACAGAATTTAATTGTAAAATGGTATACAATATTATGATTTCTAATTTAGTCAATCCATTAATAGGTTATAAGAAAGACATAAAGGAAAGAGATAAAGCAATGAAATTTTTTTTTAAAAAAATGAACTTTAATGCGAACAAAAAAAAAAAGGCTTTGTTCAAGCTTATTGAATTATTTTAAAATTTTCTTACATTTCCACGTAAGAAGAGGGTTAGAAAGATTTCAGATTTAATCATTTGGCAACTGAGATTTATTTTCTTAATCAAGAAGCTTAATATAAATTAAGATATTTTTGTATTTAATCGAATATCAGATTCAAGATTTTTTTACTGGGTTTCATTTCCACAACAAGAACATCTTATATTTTTGTATTTTTAAATACATTCAGTAGAATCTCTCAAGTGTTTCAGAAAACAAATACAGTTAAATGTTTCAATACTTATAAATGATTTAATGAGGGGAGTTTAAGATTGATTACATTGAGATTAATATTCGATTGTTTCTCCTTCTTAGAGTTATTCTCTGTTATCCTTCCTTATTTCTCCATATGAATTATGATTTCTTTTTACACTTCATTATTCTTATACTTTCTTACCTTATTTCCTACTATAGTTAGCAAAGCTGTGAGCACATGAAAAAAAAGGAGGAAAAGGAAAAAAAAAAAACAAAAAAGAAGAAACTCACTGATCTTGCAACAATACTAGGAGGGGATCCATCAGGCCGAAAAATGTATGCACCAGACGGTTGCTGCAAGAAAGAACATTACTGCTTATCAGCACCAACTCCATGAACTTAAAGCCAAATATAAAATCGTTAATCAAGGCATGGAAATTACATACTGTGGCATCAGAGCTTGAACCATACCAAAGATAGCTTTGCTGAATTGGAACATCAACCTAGTAAGAAGTAACCAATAATTACAGAAGTTCACTACTTTAAAAGTCAAAACGTATTTGTCGACAACAAATATTCACTAACACATTAGGTACTCTTTCCATTTTCCTATATTTTCCTTCTTATTAGTTATCTTCAAAGAAGTGCAGATGCTGGAGTCATTGAAGAAATGGTCCAACATGCAAACTTGCCAACCAAAAATATTCATGTCAATGAATCTGAGCACTTTCTTAATAGGAGTGGCTACTACATTTTCTGATTGAAAACAGTAACACAACTGACAAAATTTATCCAGGAAACATCCTAAGGCTACTGTAGAAGAGGAAACATGCAACAGCTTACCCCAGTTTTAGAATTGTACATTCGTTTAAGTTGGCCAGTGGTGAAAGAAAAGGACATTTTAAAATTTCCAGGTCCAATTTCAATGGTGTCATTAACCAGATTGCCTGTCACAGAGAGTCCATTTCTTCTTTTCCCTGCATCATTTCAGCATCAGAAAAGGGAAATATAAGGACAATTTTAAAAAAAAAAAAAAAAAGCCGCAGTGGAATACACACTAGTTTTCATCAGCATGCAAATCTGGTTAGGGGTTGCTAAAAATATGAAGAGGGTCTAGAAGGAGAAGACAATATCAGATTTTACCTATTGCAGGTGCATGAGTGATGAAGTAGGTACTCCACCCAACTGGTGGCACAGACACTTGAAACACCAGCCAGTATTTAGGAACTTTATTGGATGATAATCCTAAGTAGGCCTTCAAATAGAAGTTTCTTACGTTGCTTGTAACATTATCCATCATCAAATACTGTGACTCAATCGTTTTGCCCGAGGAATCAGAGACAACTAGATTGGCATCATTAACCTGGTAGGCATTGTCCCTTCTAGATTATTATTTGAATGCATGAATTTAATTTATAGAACAATAGATAAAACATCAAAATTTGCAGCTCAGGCCAGTATAAAAACTCCGGATTGACAGTTAAATTACCAAAACAATGGGTAAAATATTTAGAACACTCAACTAGAAACATATCCATGAAAAATGCTAAATCATGTAATAAGCACAGCATCTTTATCATGCAAAATAACTTCCTAATAAGCCAAAGCAGAATGAAAAATCATCGAACAACAAAAAGCAACAAGAACAATTAGCACTAAAAACTGTGACATTTGGAAGCTTCAAAAGCTGTGCATGCTAACTATTGAGTAGTTTAGGTGACATGTTTAAAAAATGAATAGAAGACAAGGAAATTCACAAAGAACAACATAGGTGATGTGATTTATATCCCTCCCCAGTGGCATAAGCCGAGTTCTAAATATGACCAAAGCTTGTCTTCGATAGGACCTCTTAGTGCCTAAATGTTTTTACATACCCATTTTTGCAATTGTTCCCAAAGCTTTCAAAATAAACTATTTTATCCTGCTTTGGCCTATTTAGTTTCAATTTTACCGATAATCAAAATTAGATTAACTAGATTCTTTTAAAAAACATTTAAACTTTTTCATTTTATTTTGTTAAATTTTTGGACAATGGATTGTTACTCACAATACAAAAAAAATTTATTTCAAAAACATGTGGTTTTCCATATGAGCAATTGGCACAAGCTAATTAACCTAATTCTAATCATGGGTATAACTGAAACTAAATAGACCAAATTAGGGTAAAACAGTCCATTTTTAAGGCTTTGGGTATAATTGCAAAAAGTTGAAAAGAGTTTAACATAAATCTGCCTACTTTTACTAGTAGGAAATTTAAGTAATTTAATGATTTCTAAGGTTGTTTAGGATATTTTTATATTTTGGTAGACTATATAATTTCCTATGCTAGTTTTCCCTACATAAGTTTGCAACCTTAATAGGCATATTTGGTTTTTGGATTAGTAAAGAATTTTAGGGCTTTAGAACACAGGTTCAACATGATTGCACATATAAATACTGTTAGAGACTCATAATTAAAGGTCTCAGTCCCATTTAAAAAAAAAAAAAGAAAATTGAAGCCCTATTGAATCTTATCAGCATCTTTATGGGACTTCACTGGACATAGGAAAATTTACCTTGACCAAAGGGGAGACCATATTTAGCTTCTTACAAATCCAGGAGTACTAATTCAGGATGTTCTTGCCTCTTAGCATGTTATTGTATAAATGTAACAGAACATAAATAATTCAGGATGTTTTTGCCTCTCAGCATCTTATTGTATAAATGTAACAGAACATAAATAATTCAGGATGTTCTTGCCTCTCAGCATGTTATTGCATAAATGCAACAGAACATAAGGATGGCAAACTTATAAATTCTTAAAGGTAAGGACATAAATAATATAAACAGCTGAAAGTACTGAGTATCAACAGTATACAAACTTTTACTTACAGGTATCCTAATAATGTCTTTACGATTCCATCCTAGAGAGTTGTAAACTACCATAACCTGAAGTAACCAGTTGCACATTACAAGTACAAAACCTATTGAAAAATTTGCAAAACCAATATCAGAAATTTATGGAAAATGGTACCAAACTCTTTCCATCTCCAGTCTCCTCTGTTGGTTCACAGTAACTGATATTCAGCAATTGGCACTGCACAAAATTGTAAAGAAGGAAAAGAAAAAATAATGGATTGATTAGGGCTGGATGAGTAAATTATGTAAATAAAAACATGTAACCAACAATGAGATTCAGGAGGGCAAAAAAATCTTCAATCTATCTTTGTAGCAAACCATTCAATTATTTTGCAGTATAATCACTGGCAATTTATGCTACTTTGTTGAAAGTCACATCCAACAGTCATAATAAATAGGTAAAATATATAACCAATAAAAATAAACATTATGAAATATGTAAACAAATTGAAAAAATAAAGTCTTGTGTTTCCTGTAACATAAATAGCTAAAAAACATCACTTATATGCACTGACAAGAAATTAAAAAGAAAAGAAGAAAAAGCACCTGTTTAAAAGTCACTAAAGGTGCTGCACAGTGATCTCTAGATTTGCTAACTAAGCATGACAGAGCAGAATTTGCAGTGGCTTCTGCCTATAGAATAAGTTAATTTTGAGGAACACAATAAAAGAATTTAGCATTTAATGGCGCAAATGAAGCCAAAAGATGATTGGATGAAATTTCAAAGGATATTCAACTGCATACCTCAGATGCTCCAATAGCCAGGCGTTTTGCATAATCATCAGTAGTATGTTGTTTGGCAGTTCCAGTGACAGCATCATGGTGCTGCACTATTCCTAAAGCATCTCCAAGCCTATAAGTGCTGGGACCAGTGGATTTTTTACCAACCAAAAACTCAAGTTGTCTTGTAGCCTGTTTTGAAGAAGATAATTGTTCAGTGATACAACCATACTCTAAAATTCAAAAAATATGAGATATGTCAAACACAGTTTTCAGGAAAGGAAAAAGTCATCCTCCTTTCAAAGGGAAACCTGTTATCATCTAGTTCAGGCAGTACAAAGACCGACAAATTCTCTCAACCAAAAAAAAAAAAAAAATTATTAAACCAGCATGTTTCAGGGTGCAGTGCATCAAGAAGGTAAGATCCACAGGTTAACGCATAATTAAAAATGCCACAAATATTCAACCAAAAAACTCTCACAACCAGGTTATTTCGGGGCTGGTGGATTCCATTTATGGGGTAGGATCTTTAGTTTTTAGTGCCACAGTTGATAATCAATATGCATTAAAGGCACGATGATTACGGGAACATACCAAATAATATCCACTTAGCTGCCGAACATATCTCTTCAAGGCTGGGCGACTTGTAAAAAATCCAGTCCAATAGGCATTTTCCCTATCTGCATAACTAAAGTAAACAAGCAACAACTATTTATAAACAATAGACTTAATTAAATCCTTTGCTTTATCAAGAGAATGAATAGAAAAGGAAAGAAAAAAGGAAACAAGCAATACTCACGGAAAATAATCATCAGTTTTCAGTGGCCAAGATTCATCTGCTGCATTTTTCACATCAGTGTAGATAGATGGTGTTGAATATAAGGCATTAACACGACCATCCTGAAAGTTGCATCAAACTGTTTATTCAAACCAAGTACACTGAGCCAGTAATAAAGGAAAACTTAAATAAACTGAAAAAAAAAAAATCTGGCCAAAGTTCATCACAAATGGTAAAATATTTTATGCAATGATACATCATTAAATAATGGCAGACATGATTTCATCAAGGGTGGATAGTTCGATATAGAGAACAACAAGAAATTGAAGATAATAAAATCAAATGAATCTTGAAAAGCTTTTTGCTTCCTCTAATAACTGACTAAAGTGTAATAAGGATTCTAGGTGAGACGTTTTCACCTAGAAGGTACATGATCATGTTCTATTGGGAACCTAGCAAGATTAAACATTACAGATATTTCCAAGCTCATAATTTGAATGGTGCTGGTATTTAAGTTTCAGTTGTCATATATTTGTTTAAAATTAGGTCAATTATGGTAGCATAAGAATGAAAGATTCCAGGTCAAATTCAAAACAAGAAACTAGAAAACATTACTCCATCCCTCCCCAGCTAACAATATAATTGATGACTTCATAATCCCTTCTATTTAACAGAATCTGCAGCTTTTCACTCCTTTAAGAGCCATTTTCTGAGGTAGACTGTTCAGTTTTTGCAAAGCTTAAACAATCAAGCAATGCATATCTAATAATCAGGGAATCTATGTAGACAAAGGGAGGCATGGCGAGGAGACATGTCATTAAGGAGCAAGTGAGATTTGTGCCCAATATAATACGATTGATTTTTTGTTTTTTAATATAAATGTTTACCTTGTTAACATAATGAATTAGTTTGTCCATTTGCTTGAACCAAGATTCAGCATATTGGTACTGGAAATCATCTCCCATGGTCCACATAATATGGTTTGTCCTTGTCACATTTGCCTGTAGAAAGGGATGGCATCATGCTCATAATATCATGATCCATATACTGGCATCATGCTCTTGTAAGAAGCCATATATTTTTTTTTTAATAGAAGAATTAAAAAGAAAAACTACTTTGTAGTCAAATCATTAAGAAGATAGGGAACTTATATTTTACTTGAGTCATGGCAGCATTAATAAAATCATTAACCCTCCGCTCCACATTGTAGTCAAATAGAAGAGGATTATCCTGTGATGAGAAATGCAACAGATCAGGGAAAAGCTCAACAAGTGAGACATGTTGTAATTTGGAAAAGTGGTACTTATAGATATTAAAACCTGAACAGGCATAAAATCATTAAAAACTTCAAAATTGAAACCCGGTGGAGGACTATAATGTACAGGAAAAGCATTAGCAAAAATCTGAAAAGGGCAGAAACAAGGAATAGTTAATACAATAAACCATTTCTAAGAAAATAATAGATATAAGTAGAGTTGTAATTGTTTGGAACCTGAGCAGAAGAACCAAAAGTTTTGGACCCACGCCATATAACTTCCAAAGATTTATCTCCTTTGCGCTTTGCTCTGTCCTGGTAATCAATCCTTGCAAAATGTACAGAATCAAAACCAATCTGCAATGATACCAATCAGAATATCTCAATCCTTGTGCCAGAAAACGCAGCAGAAACCAACAGGTTATAAAGAAAATAAAGCATGTCAATTCTAATAAAAGAGTTGTGGATTTTCGTCTTGCTAGAGATATTGGCGCACAAAATGGAGTTAATGAAGCAGCTTTTGAGCAGAATCATATGCATAAGAAATGTATCAACCACTATGTTGGGCAATTGGCCATTAATAAAATACCTCAGCTCCAAGGAGGTAAGCTTGCACAGCAGAGTGTCCAAATGGATCAATTTGCCATCCAGCACGAGGAGTCTTGTTAAACTGTTCCTTTATTGTAAGATGACCAAGTGTTGTTTGGTCAATCATATCTATATAATGGCATGTTGCTTCATCATGCATACACCAACCACCATTTCTGATAAAAAAAAGTTAATGCTTGTCTTACATGCATAACAAACTATACAAGTTAGATCTCTTTACTTCTCTCAATTTCTCAAAATACTGCTTTATAATTCCATACATGAATTCCAACTGGCCTGCGTCCACAAGTTTCCTCACTTGCGCTTGTGTTTCCTCACTTTGTTTGAGCCACCATCGTTGGAAAAAAGCCTATGATCCATTTAAGCTTCATTAGATAATGCTAATATGATACTTCTTGACAAAAAAAAAAGGAACAAAAAAATTGACTAAAATAAGAACTAACACCACACTTGGAGATACCTAGCCAGTAAACAGCAGAAAACTACTGTAGTACAATAATGTGTTCCAGCCTGATTAAAATACTATGTGAAAACCTTGATAACAATTTTGGTTATATACAAAATTAACGTCCAAGCCCACACACAGTAGGAGAAAAGTGGTCCTGTACTTATCCCTGAGCAACAAATCATTAATTGTGCAACGGAGCACTACATTCTCATGAATACATGTGCCATCATCCAATTTAGTCTCTTGATTGTGTCTGAAACAGGAAATCTAAGCTTTGTAGTATTCTATTAAATTTGAATTTCAAAATATATGAAGAATCGATGAAATTCAGAATCAATTCATATGTCATAAGCTCAAGTACAAAACTAAAGAATTTCATATAAAATTATAATCAAATTGCTTATTAGGCATACATTACCAAATTGAAGATTGAAATTATCACCAAAAACTTTAATATTAAACATTGAATATATATATATATATATGCAAAATCTCCAGTTCCCAACTCACATATCTAATAAAATCCAATCAACCAACAAAATCTTTGTACAAATTACCATTTCAACATAAACAAACTTCCTGTTTGGATCTCGAAGCAGTGATTCCACAACTGAGTCCAGCACGTTCTCCACACAAGCACCCTACACAAGATAACATAATAAAGATTTAACCTATCTTGTAATCAGAAAAGCACGATCTTCTTTTTTTTTTTTTAAAAAAAAAGAAAGAGAGAGATATAGAGACATGATAAATCAGAATTTACAACCTGAATACTGTTATTTGATCCAACATAATACTGATCAATAGTCTTTAACCAGCCAACATCATCATGTGAATGTGCTACCAAATGAACATTTATTTTTCCTGGAACAACTCCACCTCCAGTGTTATACTTCACATAGCCACCATTAACTGTCCCATACAAACCAAACCCAGAAACCAACAAACTGAAAAAAAGAACCCAAATCTCAAAATTGCCCATTTCAATACACAGTAGCTTCTGACCATGAAATGAGAGCAAAGTCTTCTTCTTTCTTGACTGCTACTGACTGCCCAATATGAAAACAGGCATGTGATAAATGGTAGTGACAAAACCTCGGTTTCTTCTCTGCTTTGGCATTTCTCTGCCGGCCAAAGAGATAAAGCTTTTGTATTTATTAATTAAGAAACAGTTTTTACAGAAGCTGCTTTTCTGCATGAGATTTTGATAACAACCGTTGGTACAGTGTTTTTAAAACCGGATGAGCCAGTAAATTTTCAGATCATCAGTTTAATTTAATAATAAATAAAAATTAAAAAATATTATGAAAATAATTTAAAACATTATAAATTATAAATTATAAATATGAAAATATATTTATAATAATTAAAATTAATAAAATATTTTTAAAAAGCAATTGAAAATTAGTCAAATTAGTAAATAATTTAATTCTTAATTTAATTAGCGTAAATTGTCAGTATAGTATAATTGTTAAAATATTAATCATTACATGTAATCTAATTTAATATCAAAATTTATATATATTTTCAGGTATAAGAGCATCTTTAATAAACTTTTTATTTAAATTAAAATTTTTTATTATAAAAAATCAATTAAAAAATAAACTCAAATAAATTTTTTATTTTTTTATTTTAGAATATATAGTAACTCTTTACTGTAATTGTTATTAAAATATTTCAATTTTTTATATAAAATATTAATTATCTTTTTTTATTTTATTTACTGAACAAATTTTTATTTTTCATAATAATAATGCTATTTATCCCGCTTTTTGTGGATAGCACTTTGCCCGGCTGAGATTTTTTTATAATATTGACCTTACTCATTATTGTTTCGTGATTTATAGGCTTTTTTTTTTTTTTTTTGAAACAATGTTGACCACAAACTGAGATTAACACCAAATTTTCTCCAACGTGACCATTGTTGTCTCGCTATTTAATAATACGTTTTCTACAAATTCATTCTCTATTTTTTCGAAGGTATAATAAGCAATAATAAATAAGAAATAACCATCTTAACACACACACAAAAAAAAAGCTAATTGTGAATAAATAATTAAGAAAATTATTACTTTATGTTTTATAATATTTAAAACAATATAGCTGAATTTAAAAAAGAAAATAAATAACAATTTCTATACATTAGATAATCAAATAAACTTATGAGAAAAAACTCTTACCTTGAAGATTTGGAAGTGTAACAACCAAATACACTAAAAACTAGTCGTAAATCCTCATTTTGCGTGGAATGATTATAATAATAAGTTTTAAATAAATTTAATATTTAATTTAAATAAATAAATAAATATTATTTTATTAAAAATTATTATCAAGTAAATAAAATAAGAACAAAAATTTCTCAAAATTTATAATTATGCAATATTTATAACAAATAATTGTCTATTGATTTATATCTTCAATTTTAGATAGCACAATTTTAAGAGAAATTGTATTAAATTTGAGTAAAATAACTCCAGATAATCAATCAAATAAATAATATTAAGTATTTCATAAGAAAAAAATAAAATCAATAGATAATTACAAATTATATATACGTAAATGAGACTATAACAAAACATTATCTATTGATTTATACTTTTCATTTTGTGTAGCATAGTTTTAAGAGAAAATTTGTTTAACTTATATAAAATAATTTTTAATAATCTATTAGATTGCTTACTAGTTTTTATATACTTGGAATTTTTATAAAATTGTACAAATGATATATATATATATATATATATATATATATATATATATATATATATATATATAATATAATTATAATAAAACAATATCTATTGATTCATATCTTCAATTTTGTGTAACATAGTTTTAAAATAAAATTTGTTAAACTTGTACAAAGCAATTTATAACAATTTATTACATTGCTTGCTAGTTTTTATATACTTGAAATTTTGAAATTTAGTTTCTTATTTTATATTATTACATTTTAAATTTTTCTAATTTTTTGTTTAAAAGTTGTACCTTTTAGATTTTTTCGATTTCCTGTTTAAATTTTTTTTAGAATTTTTACTTTTTTATATTTGAAATTTCTTATTTAGAAAGTCTTTTTGTATGACAATTAATTTTAAAATTTTCTATTTAAAATTTTTTAATATGGTAGTTTTTGTAACATAATATAAAATAATTACATTTGGTAATATTATATACAATTGTTTGACAAATAGCAACTAATTATTCAAAACTAAGTTTGAGACTAAAATTAATAATATATATTGATTATTTATTAAGACAAATTAAATTTAAAAATAAAAAGATTTAGTATAAACCATGAAAACGGATAAATGAAACAGTTATCATATAAAAAATATGAAGCTGAAAAGTCTTTTTAAAAGTTAGGGTAAGCAATAAAAAAACAAATAAAAAATACTTTTAAAAAATAGATGGAATACGTCAAATGACTTATTTTGTCTTGTGAGACGGATAAGTAATGGTGTATTAGGCTATGTATCATTATTGATTTCACAATAGTCATTTAATTTTATTGAGTATTAATAGAATGAAGATTAAAAATATTAAGAGTATATTAGAGTTGTACAAATTTTTTCACTATTTATATTTAAAGATTTTTTTAAGATACTATCTTATTATACAAAAAATACTCTTTAGAATAAATAGTACTATTATAGTTGTTTTAAAACATCTCCAATAAACTATTTATTTGAACAAAATTTTTACTTTAAAAGTCAATCCAAAAAAATGGTCACTCTATATGTAAAGAATTAAATTTCACTCTCAATTTTAATTATCATTAAAATATTTTAATTTTCTATACGAGAAATTAATTGATATATATTTATTTTTATTTTATTTATTGAAAATTTTTTTCTCTTTTATCGCACAATAATCATTTGATTTTGTTAGGTATTAATGGTTATTGGATAAAGTAAAATGAAAATTAAAAATATCAAGAATTTATTGAAATTATATAAATTTTTTTATTATTTATATTTAAAAATTTTTTAAAATACTTTTTTCTTGTGTAAAAGAGACTTTTTAAAATAAAGATCACTGTTGGAAATCCTCTTGAATTCAATTTTCAATTTCTTCTATCTTTAAATGCAGCACCCATTATAGGAAAATGAGATATCTATTAAGATAGATATAGATTAGATTTGATTGGCTGATGACTTATTGCCACCGAATATAGATATGGGTGTTTTTTTTTTTTATATATATTTTTTTAAGAAAAAGTTAACATTGTCGATTATATGAAAATGAGATATGAATATTTTTATATTTTAAAAAATAATATTGAATTTATTAAGTGATTATAAATAATTATTTTATATATTATTATATTATTATATAAATGTATAAAACAATAACGTTGATATGTTATAAAATAATAGCTATGCTACTGATATGTTACAATCTCTTCCAAGCCAATAGTACAGTGTAAAATTGTGGTCCATATTTTTTTGGTTTCCACGAAAATTATGCACCAATCGTTTAAAATATGCAATAAAAATTGACAGTCATAGTCTATAATCTTGCATTATAAATAAAGAATATGTTAAATATTTCCGATTTTGCTTATCTAGATCAATTTGAATACGTTTATATATATTAATTTTTATAGCATGTTCATTGCACGTAATTAAATGGTTATTAGATATATAAATTAGTTAATTTTTTAGTGTACATTAGATTTATTTGAACAAAATTTTTTACTTTAACAAGTCAATTCAAAAAAATAATCACTCTATAGGTAGAACTAAATTTCACTCTCAACTTTAATTGTTATTAAAATATTATAATTTACGAGATATTAATTAATATTTATTTTTTTATTGAAAATTTTTTTCTTTTTTATCTTATAATAACTATTTGATTTTATTGAGCATTAATATTTATTGGGTAAAGCAAATGAAAATTAAAAATATCAAAAATTAATTGAAATTTTATAAAATTTTTCACTCTTTATATTTAAAAATATTTTAAAGTACTTTTTGTTGTGTAAAAAATAATTTTTAAAATAAAAAAATATTATTGGAGATGCTTTTGAGTTCAATTTACAATTTATCATATCTTTAAATGCAAGACCCATTTATTAGATTAGATTGGCGTATGAGCTATTGTTGCCTAATATAGATATGGGTGTTTTTTTTTTATATATTTTTTTAAGAAAAAGTTAACTTTATCGATTTTATCAAAATGAGATATGAATATTTTTATCTTTTTTTTTAAAAAATATTGAATTTATTAAGTGATTATAAATCATTATTTTATATATTATTATATTATTATATAAATGTATAAAATAATAAGGTTGATATGTTATAAAATAATAACTATCCTGCTGATATGTTACAAATCTCTTCCAAGCCAATAGTACAGTGTAAAATTGTGGTCCATATTTTTTTGGTTTCTATGTGAAGTTATGCACCAATCGTTTAAAATATGCAATAAAAATTGACATTCATAATCTATAATCTTGCATTGTAAATAAAGAATATGTTAAATATTTCCTATTTTGCTTATCTAGATCAATTTAAATATATTTATATATACAATTTTTTCTGTATGTGCATTACATGTGATTAAATAATTATTAGATATATAAAATTATTAATTTTTAAATTTTATATTCATATAAATAAAGAGAATGAATTATATAAAATTATAAATAATTAAATTTTTTTAAAACATATATAAAATAAACTTTTTAATAAATATAATCTTTTATTAATAAGTGAATGAAAACATAAATTTAAGATAAGATGGAAAAAACTTAATTTAAAAATTAAATAAGAATGGTACAAAATTAATAGCAAAGCTAAATAAAATAATATTAAGAAATAAAGAAAATATTTTCATAGCTCATCATTAAATAATTATGAATTTTAAAAATTTAAATAATAATTAATTATATATAAAATAGTGTGCATCTAATTAAAATTTATAACTTAAAATTATTATTGTCAATTTAAAAAAGTTTTACAACTTTTTATATTTAGAAAATTTTTTCTTAATTAACTATTTTCATAAATAATACAGTATAGATTTTAAATATTATAAATTTTAAAATTTCAAATAATAATCAATTTTATAAAAAAATATTATACATCATATTAAAATTTATAACTTAGGTTTATAATTACTAATTTAAAAAAAATTGATATCCTTTTATGTTGAAAATTTTTTTTCTAATTAGCCACTTACTTATATATATATATATATATATATATATATTGAATTTAATATATATATATAGATTGAATTTAATAAAATCTTAAAAATTATTATTTCAAATTTTATAATGGATTAATAATCACAAGAGAAGACACAATTTTGCAAATCTCATTCAAAATGGAAAGTACAACTACAATCTCGCAATTATCTCAATAAATATATATATATATATATATATATA
>CATIWR010001869.1:0-27355 GCA_949677035.1 Omphalea diandra | reverse complement strand
GTTAGGTGTGAGCATTAAACACCAAGTTGTAAGATTGTAGTGTTAGCCTGTTAAAACACTCTAAGAAAAGTTTAAGTGTGAGCCTAATGAAACACTTGAGTGAGGTTGTGTGTTAGCCTAAAAATACATTGTTGTAAGGTTGTGTGTGAGTCATCAAAACACAAGTTGTACAAGTTGGGTGTAAGCTTGAAAACACCTTGAGATAGTAAAATACCCAATTGGTTAATTGGGGAGTGGACATAGGGTCAATTTTACCCGAACCACTATAAATCGATTATCTCCATTCAACTCTTTCTTCTTCCCTTTTCTTTGTTTTTTGAAATTTTATACACTAATTCAACCCTTCTTCTTAGAGCCTAGGGACAACAGTTTTGAAGCTTGAGATTTGCATTTTATTGCTTAGGTTGATGATTACATGAACCCTTTATATGATTATATGTCCTCTACCCCCATGGAGAACGTGTATACTTATTTTTTTGATATGAATGTGTGAATAAACACTGGATGAATGAATAAGGCTGCTTTAATATGGACTAAATAATTGATGAGGATAAATCTTATAAATGTGAATCATAAATTCTCCAAAGGTAGGATCTTTAAATTCTAATAACTTGGGGGTGCTTAACCTCTTATCTAAGTTGTATGCATTTTCAAACTTAATCTCTGATAAGGTGAAGATAGATTGAGCCTTATAGTAGACCTATTTAGATCAAAACCCATCTTTACCTAAAATTTTGTCTTAATCAAAGCCGAATAGTGACTCCATTCAAGCAATCATGGTATTACCAAAGTATTATCCTTGAAGTCCCTTATTGAACACTTGATTCAAGAGATAGACTTTATTATTTGAGAAGCATATCTTTGGATCCACTATTGATCCTTTCATGTGACATTATCTAAGGTTACACCAAAGTATAATCTTAATTCCTCTCAACCACCTAATGGTCAATAAATGTCTAAAAGTTGCAAGTAAAATTTCACTCGTTCAAATGCAACCACAAAATTTGAGGTACTTATAATAGGCCTCACTAGAACTCTATTTAAAATATAGTAAGAATTATTTATGGCTTTTGCTTAAAAATATTTTGGAAAGTTATACTCATTAAGCATAGTGTTTGTCATTTCATATAAGCTTTATTTTTTTCTTTCAATTACCATTTCATTAAGGAGGTTTAGGAGTAGAAAATTAATGAGAAGTATCATTTGCATTATAAAAATTTTGAGATATCTTATTTTCAAATTCTCTATCATGATCACTTTCTATGGTAGCAACTTTCAAATCCTTTTCATTCTGAACTCTTTTTCTATTAAAAACATCAAAATAAGAATCCTTATAAGAGAGGAATATAATACCTTGAAAAAATCATCAATAATGACAAGTAGATAATGCATGTCATAATAAATCCATTTTCAATAATTAGAGCAATCTAGTAAATGTTACCTTATTCTTTAGTTTTAAGGAAAACTTAACTTGCTTGCCCCTTTGACATGCTTCACACACCTTGTCCTTTGTGAATTTGACCTTTGGTAATCCTTCAACAAGGTGTTTCTTCCATAATGAATTTATCAAATCCATGCTTGCATATGCAATTTTTATGTCAAGTCCAACCTTTACCTATTATGGTCATTAAACACTTTACATTTTTATGAGACATTGAGTTAAGATTAGCCACATAGTTATTTTGAACTCTTCTAGCAATAAAAATTAGTCTATTGTAACTCATTTTGACATATAACATGCTTATGGTTCAAACATAACTCTAAGTGATTTATCATAAAGTTGACTTACACTTAGGAGGTTATGTTTGAGAATATCAATAAGTAAGACCTTATTAACAATGAGTAAATCATCATCTTTACCAACTATATATATATATATATATATATATATATATATATATATATATATATATATATATATATATTATTCTTACCTTGTCGTTGTAACCAAAGGAAATATTTTTGAATCCTTCCATCTTATTTGGCTGAAGGAAGAACTTCATATGTCTAATTATATGCTTTGAAGCAACCACTATCTAGATATTATTTATTTTTCTACACTTTAGATTGTAAGTACACCTATATGGCAAAATTATCTCTTCTTTAGTACCCAAATACTCTAGGGGTCCTTAGAGGTTTGTCCTAACCATTTTCATATAACAATTATAAGCAACATGGCCATACTTATCATAATAATAGCAATCACCATAAAAATATGAATATTATGGTCTAAACTTAGATGATGCATGAATAGGCACAAATTTTTTCTTAGGTATATACCTTTTAGGAGTATTTCTTTTGGGCACATATCTCGTTAGCCCTTATGCATTATCAAATTGTCTTTTTTGCCTTTGAGGCCTAGATAAAAAGCAATGGTCTTGCATAGTCATATAAGTGTAATGCTTTGGTTTATGGTTTTGCACATCTTACTTCTCAGATCTATATGATTTATACATATATGCAATAGTGGCCTTAGGTTGTAGAGACTTAGTGTATGCTTGTGCTTCTGAGTTGGTCTTATGCCTTTAAGCTTGTGACTTAGCATTAGTATTCACTCTTTACGAAGCATTATTAGTTTTAGCACTTTGAGGGCTAGGTATTTTTCAATGCTTGGCCTTAACAAAGATAGTCTTAGATGACATGGATGTAGGAGGAGAAAAAGTAAAAGATGGTACATAAAAATCAAGACTTAATGGTTGGACTCTTTTAGTCCTTAAGAATAAAATCTAATTTCTCTTTGGCCTTTGATAATTTAGAAAGATTTTTACTTATCTGGTTGTTCTCGCCTCTCAAAGTCTCAACCTCTTTGGTCAATGCTTTAAATTTTTTCAAAGATTCTTTAAATAAATTATTTTCCTTTTAAAGCATGAAAGAAAAGGTTCTAAGAGAACCATATTTTTAGGTCAATTTAACTATAAGGTTATAAAGTTGCTCATAAAAGTATGAGTCAAAAGGATTTGCCTTATGTTCATTATTACTTTTACTTCCACTTTTAGATTTACTTCACTATCATTATTGCTATTACTCTCTTACACTTCAATAGCTATGAAGTAAAGGTTGGCAACTTCCTTTTCATCATTTGAACTCTCTATTTTGATTTATTAGTGTCTTCCTAGTAGTTTTAAAAGCTTTTTTTTCCCTTATTGTGATGCTTTTTAAAGGACAGCTTATGTTTTTTTAGCTTAGAACATTTAATTTTGAGATAGCCCTATTAATTGTGCCCATATGAAATAATTTGATTCTTTTTTAAAAAGTTTCCCTTCTTATTGATTCTTCATCTTTCCCTTATTGTTTATAAAAAATCTTTTCACTTCATTAGAGATGAGGGCAAATTCTATTTCTTGAAGAGGATAAAAAAGAAATAGGAGTTCTTTTTGCACCTTTCTAGCCTTTAGAGTGACATTCTTTTTCTTTTGGCCTTCATCAACTATTAACTTCTCTAAGGTGATCTCATAAGCAAAAAGTTTACCTATAAGGTCATCAAGTGTTAGAGCTTCTAGTTTATTTGCTTCTTCAATAGTTGTCTTCTTAGAGCCTCATTTATCCTTAAAAAGATTTATAAGGATTTTAGCCATTATATCCTCGTTAAAATAACTCTTTTCCAAATATTTGATGTCTATTTTAGCCATTATATCCTCGTTAGAACAAATCTTTTCCAAATATTTGATGTCTATGAATTAGTCATACATCTTTATGATTGTGTCATTGGTTAGTATACAAAGGCTTCATATTTGCTTGTACACATTTGAATCTTCTTTCTTTACTTCATTGGTACCTTCATGTTGGGTTTATAATGTATACCAAATCCTTTTTGTTGAAGTACACATTTAAAGATATTATGATTTGTGGATAGCATAAAAAATTCAAGTTGGCCTTCTTCTCTTCTAATGTTCATTCACTATTCTTCTTTAACACCATGACATCTCCTACTTGCTTGATCAAAACTTCTTTTCCTTCTTCCATAACATCTCAAAGATATATGATTTCACTAGTTAAAAATATATACCTCCATTTGATTTTTTCCATATCCTTAGTTGTCACCTTTAAAGAATAAGGGTTTATAGATGGATTGAGGCTCTTCTTGCCTTGCCATAATCTTTACTCTTAGATTTAGATAAAAGATCATCATATGATACACTTGTTATCCCAAAGAGCCCTAGAGGGAGAGTGAATAGGGCTATGATAAGTTTTATGAAATTATAAATTAAAAATCCAATCTAACAAATTTGAGAAAGTGAAAAGATTGAACATATACAAATTTATATATGTTGGATTAACAAAAAAAAAAAAACCTTGCCTACATCCTCTCCTTTAGTATAAGTGGCTTTTGAGTGCAACTTAAACCTTTACAAGTTATTTATGGCTACAACTTTAACCTAACAAACTAGTTTTATGCAACTAAGATTAAAACAATAAGTTTTTGGATACTTGTCAAGCCTATCTTAAGATAAGTTTATAAACGTTACCTTAAGCCTTAAGACATTCAAGAAACAAATGCTTACCCAATCTTAAGTGGTGATTCTCATATACACAATTTAAAAGACTGCTCAAAGAGATATCATTCTGTTATAAATACTTAAGCTACCCAATCACAAAAGATAAAGACATAGTAAGCTTTTGCTTAAGGATTACAAATGATGTAATTAAGAGAGTTGTACATTAAATTCCAAGTATCTGATGTTTTTCTTGATGTTCTTATCTTTGGAGGTCAAAATGGAATGCCTTTATAGGTTCTAAGCTTCACAAAACTAGCTAGTAGTACAAGCACTTTAACTTAACAAAATTTTATCTATATTACCATTAAACCCCTTCAGTAGTTGCTAGCGTATAGTCTACAAACATTGAGTTAGCCTTGTTGGAATTCTTCCACGGTCATTGAATTCCCAATAGCCTCACCATAATCTTCAATAGATCCATAAATCATTGGAATTGTCAACAAAATTTCTTTCAACGGTTGTTATTTGCTCTTTAATAGGCATTGATAATCTTCAATAGGCATTAAGTTTCATCTATTAAGAGTCACAAACTCCTTATTTTTATCAACAACAGTTTTTTTAATGGGTCATTGCTCAACATCCATAGTTGTTTGTTAGTTTAATAGGTGTTAGAGAATTTTTCACAAAAGTTGAATGTCCTTTTTCATCTAAGCACATCAGTCAGGGTACTTTTTGAAGAAATGGATTATTTTTCACCTTCCACGATCATTGACAGTCTCAATAAGTGATGGATGAACTTCCACAACCATTGAATGGCTTGTTTAAACATATCTTTAAATTTTCTTTTAGTTCAAACTTTCAACTACCTAAACTCATAAACTTGAGTATGATAAGAATCCTTTCACTCTTTTTTTTTTAGTATTTGTAAGTCTTGAAGTAGATACAATCTTCAAGTATCCTTTGAATTTATATTGCAATGAAATTGAGGGACTTAATTTCAGTATATAAAACATTTGCACAATGATTAGCAACTTTAACTATATTATTTATTAACATAAAAAACAAGAATTAAAATCCCACTATTTAACAAATACAATAATTTCATTCTTAACTATAATATATTATATTTTATATCTAGTACATAATAATACAAAAATTTTATATTTGTTATTGATTTTAATACTATAAAAATAAAATATAATAGAATCAAATCTAATTTCTTCAAACACTTAGAAAAAATAATAATTTTTCAATTCCACTTAATTTTTTTTTTCAATTGTAATTCCGATCTCAAAATTTAACTTAAACAGCGTATAGACAACATAGTAACGATTGTATCAATTAAGTTAAGGATTTGAAGTATGAAACTCTTCATTTACATCGCCAGTTGTATTTCTCACACCACGAACTGTACCACAAATTTTCCACCTGCTGCAGTGCCAGCAACTTCAGGTCTTTATGTTTGCTGCATACATGAGGATATACAGTTTTCATCACGCTTTGGAAGAGCTGCCTTGCTTGTATTCATGCGTATCATTATAGTCAATACTGCGAAAAGAAAGGCGATAATGGCTTTAACCTGCATAGCTATTTTACTTTTTCTCAAGTATTTTTTTGTTTTTTCCTCGTTTGGGATCTTTATTAGAATCCTAATACTCAAGATAGGAAGTTTTTAAGACTATGAAAATCTAGAACTATAAGATATATTGTCTGTATTTATAGATAGAGTAAATGTATATACAAAGGGACAAAAAGTTGAGCCTGTGGAAGAAATAGACATGTTCATCACATATTTTGTAAGGGGTCAAAGTAAAATATGAACGATCATCAAGCACTTGACTTATGTTGAAATTTTCCAATCTAATATATATATATATATATAATAAATTAAAATAATCACTAATTCTTCAAATCTATTGTATTAATTAACATTAAAATTTGAAATCATACATCATTATAAAAACAACTCAAGTTCATGCAAAGAAAAAAAAAACACAATTTCTATAATAAAATTATCATATCTCACCTTGCATAATTCAAAACTATCACTAATAAAATTAACACTGCTCATGAGAGCCGAATCAAGTCCCAACAAAGTGAACCAATAAGAAATAATGTAAAAAAATAAATTTCATAATAATATTATAAAATTCAAAACCTCATCATAACATATTATTCTTTAATTTTGTAGGCAATTTCAGTCTCATACTCAAATAACAAATCAAACAACATTATAGACATATAACCATGATAATTCTGTGTCAATTTAAATTAATAAAACATATTATTATAAAAAATAAAGATGTCTTATATATATAGGACACATCTTTACTTTTATAAAGAAAAATATATCAAAATTATTAAGTTATTATGTAAATCACATCACCGAGAGAACAAATATGCAACTTATACATTAGCTATTATCCATTATATTTTAAATATATCTCAAAAATTAAGACTTCTACTACCAATAGTAGAACAATTAGATGGTAAAAATTTACTCCTACAAATTAGAAAAAAAAAATTCAAATAATGTTACATCCCTTCTTCAATATAACTCACAACAACAAACTACCATGTCTTGAAACAACAAATGAATATTAAAAAACTAAATATGATATTTTAAATAATAAATGTGTTAAAATTCACTATATTAAATGTATTATTGACATTGAACTTTTTACTTTAATATTATTCAATAAATATAATAAACAATAATATCATTAAAAAATTTAAAATTTCACTTTAACACTCTCAAATAATTTGATATTAATTTCAAATCAAACAAAGCACAAAATTTCTCCTAGTTAATGAATATAAAGACAATGTTTATTTTGCTATCATTACTTCTATTATGATTGTCACTCCTAATCACCCTCGTCACTATTGTCTCCTTTCAACATTATTAAGGCTCTACCTTCGGCCCATCACTGGTAAAATTATTGTCTCTTAATCACCACTATCATAACTGTTTAGCCACTATTATTGTCATTAATTGAGACCCATCATTTTGTAATGAATCATCCAAATAAAAATAAAATATAAAATATGAAATATAAAATTATAGTTTCATTTTATTATATCAATTTCACTTTTATAATCAAATATAGAATTA
The DNA here is from genome assembly GCA_949677035.1 of Omphalea diandra. Classification (NCBI taxonomy): domain Eukaryota; kingdom Viridiplantae; phylum Streptophyta; class Magnoliopsida; order Malpighiales; family Euphorbiaceae; genus Omphalea; species Omphalea diandra. The sequence continues at coordinate 19,804 of CATIWR010001869.1, read as the reverse complement.
TAATGATCATTACATTGCCATTCTATTGTATTTTTTCATTACATTATATTTGATTACATTATACTAAATATGACTTAAAAGATTTGTTTTTATTATTTTAATAAGTGGTAAATGATATCAATTGTCAATTTTCATGTATCACATTAAATTTGTATTTTTCATATTCTTTCATTAGACACGAATGAATATCATAAGAAATAATAGAAGAATGACTTTGTAGGAATGAATAAATGAATCTAAAAATCAAATTTAAATTCAAAAAATCCATCTAAAAACTAAAAGATAATGTTTATACCTTAATTTTTTTTTTGTGTAGAAATATCGAGTTTAGTTGAATAATATTATCTTATCAATATTGATTATTAAGAGATGAAATATGATAATATCATTAAGTATTTTTATGTGTTATTTTTGTTTATATATTATTTATAATTTTGAATTGGCTTATTTATTTATTACAAAACATATTTGAAGACGATTATCTTATATTCATGCTATGAAGAAATTTCAATTAATTTAGTAAAATATCAATATTAGAGAACTTATTAGAAGTTAGATTAATAATATTTTGAAATTTATATGTTCAAATTTTTTTACTTTTAAATTTATTATTCAAAGATATATTTAAACATTATAAAAAAATTTCCATGTTATTATTTTTGTAATGATAGCATTTTGTCATCATTTTCTATTTATTTTTTAAATATATGAATTTATTTTAAAAGATAATTTTATTAATTTATTTTTTATTTAAATAGGTAGTGATAAATATTATATAAAAATGAATGTATATTCAAACATACTATAAAAATTAGAATAATCGATCCGTTAATATCAATTATCGAATTATGTAGATATTTGATATTCTTTGATAGATTTTAAGCTCTCTAAAATCTTAATTTGCGAGATTTAGATTAAATCAACAAAATTACAAGGTCATCAGATATCTGACATGTGAACACCCCTATCTATTCGATTGAAACTTAATCCTACGTTAAATATGCATCTCCATAAAGTTGGCAAATATGTTGAATGGGCTTGCTCATTTCAAATTATGAATGAAATAAATTATATTATATCATACCGTTCATTTTTTAATTTTAAATTGGTTGATTCATAATTTTAAATTTTTAAATAAAAATATTATTTTAATTTTTAAGATTTAAATATTAAAATTATTTTAATCAAGTTAGATTTAAATAATCTCGAGTCGAATTAATTTAGATGAGTTAAATTTGCCTAAATTTTCAATTTTTTTTTAATTTTACATTGAATTGAATTTTTTAAACATTTTAAGATAGATAAAAAAAACTGCACATCTATATTTTAAATTCATAATAAAAATCATTATTAAAAGTTTTAGACAAAGTAAGATAGAAATCATACATGAGGTTGTAATAGAAAATTTAATTTGATTTTTCTCTGTAAATAGTCCTATTAAAAGAGAAGTTGGTAAACACAACCTCAATAACAAGAATTAAGTAAAGAAAGTGTAATTAGATTATTGGGTTAATGTGACAGCAAGTGGTTGTAGGTTTGCCCATTTATAAATTATTAGTCTGTATATAATTAAAATAATTATTAAATATATAAATTAATTAATCGTTTAATATATATTTATATAAATAAAGAGAATAAATTATGTAAAGTTATAAATAATTAAAAATTTTTAAAATACATATAAAATAAAATTTTTAATAAATACAATATTTTGTTAATAAGTGAATAAAAATAAATTTAAAATAAAAAGATGAAAAATAAAATTGAAAGACTAAATAGAGTAATACAAAATTAAAAGCAAAGCTACATAAAATAATATCAATAAATAAAAAAGATATTTTTCACTAGTCATCATCAAATTATTATAAATTTTAAATTTTAAAATAATAATTAATTCTATAAAAATTTTATCTATCTAATTAAAATTTATAACTTAATGTTATTATTATCAATTTAAAAAAGTTCTACACCTTTTTATATTCATAAAAGTTTTTCCAAATTAAATATTATAGTGTATATTTCAAAAATCAAAATAATAATTAGTTTTATAAAGAAATATTATCCATCCAATTAAAATTTATAACTTAAGATTAATATTATTAATTTAAAAAATTTCTATGCCTTTTTATGCCCAAAAAAGCTTTCATTAATTAAACACTTTTATATATAGTATAGATATAAATAGATAAATTATATTTATCTTAATTTTTTAAATATTTAAAAATAAAATAACACTAACTTAAAGATATAAATATTTTTATCCCTTATTTTAGTTATTTTAAATAACCACAAATTTCAAAAATTGAATTAATAATTAGTTTTATAAAGAAATATTATTCATCTAATTAAAATTTATAATTTAAGGTTATTATTTTCAATTAAAAAAAGTTTTATATCCTTTTATATTCAAAAAAGTGTTTTCTAATTACCTATTTTTATAATAGTATAGATAATATTAGTGAATTAGTGAAATCCATAACATAAATTTATTGAGAGATTGGACTGCACAAACTTTATTATGTGCAATTTCTATTTCTTAACTACGTGTATTTATGTTTCATATTTGTGCATAATTTTTCTCCTAAATTTTTTTAAAAAAAAAGTATCAAAACCAATCATTCAATAAAAACATCAATAAACTCTATGCTCCAGCATGGTTGTGCGCATAGTTCGTTCTTTTCACGAAAAAATGACTCAGTGTTCCATCGTTCATAAAAGCCATGATGTGTCTTTCTTGGTGTTAAGCCATGAGAATAGAATAAAAGCCAATTAATTCCCAATGGCTACTGGCAGTGTGGTGACTCTTGGTTTAGAAGAACTCGACATATTAAACAGGCCCTTGAAAGTTGAAACTCCACGAATTTTCCACATGTGAACAGGCTCTTTGAAAATTCTATAAATTTATGTTTGATATGATATAATCAAATATAATATAATATAATTAAAAAAATATTAATTTAAAATTTTAATTACATTTATATTTACTTATATTTTATTACAATTAATTATATTTCATTAAACTTATAGATTTCATTTAAAAGAGGGTAAGCCCGCGTATATTTGGGGTATGGGCCTCACACGTGAGAGGAGTACGTTGCCATAGTGGAATCATTGCGTTTTAAAATTAAACATATTTAAAACAATTGTTCTGAGTGCGCTGCATATGGGAATTGCGAATGATTCAAATGGACTATTTTTTAATTGAGTAGTTTTTGAAATTCAATTGATTTTAGATAACTTTTTTTTTTTTGGTTAAGAGCGAGTTTGTTCACTTTAAATTACAAGTAAGTCAGATTGAATTATCGAGTTAAAGTGTGTGTATATAGATATATATATATATATATATATAGTTATTTTTCAAATTGAATTAAATTACTAATAATTTAATTTTAAAATAAAATATTGTATTCATTTTAAATATTTTTTATAATATAAATGAGGTTATTTGAACCGACTTGCAAATCAAATTGAGATTTGATTATAAAATTTTGAGTTATTTTAGTTTCAAATTATGTTGAATTTCCTTTTAAATCAAGTTTGAGTTCAAATTTTTTTTTTTTTTATAAATCTGAATCAGATTTTTGAGTCGAGTCAAAATCTACTATTTCTAAACACATATAAATCAAAAAAAAAAACTCATTAATATATTGCCTTGCGATTTTGAATTAAGATATGATGTAAAATCCACCAATCTATTCCTTGCAAAGTTCATAAATGATTCTTCAATGTGGTTGCCTTCCCCTATTCCAACAAATCTCATCAGAACTATTGTTTCCTGTTCTAAACTTAAGAGGGAGATAAGAGAAAACACAGCTTTTTACGTATGAATGCAACAAACTTAGTAGATTGAGAGATCATATTAAATATCCAAGACCAGTGAAATGTTCACGATATTTAGATTTACAAGTATACAAATTTTTATCAAAGTCGCAATCATCGACTGTACGTACCAATCTGCAAAAATTCTGCCAAAACTCATAATTAGACATGTCACCAGCTTCTTAGTAATTATGGCCAACTTTCTATGAAGTTTTTTATGCGATCTGACAATTAAATCGAAAATCAAAGACAACTAACATAAGGTAATGATTTAGAAATCTGAGAGTTTGGTGTTGATTGAAATTGAGATGAGGCCGAACAAGAGATTACCATTTCTAAAAATGTTGAAAATTTTCAGGTTATATATATATATAAGTCTATACATTGATTAACTTATGAAACACTGAATTTTTCAGTTTCATGTATAATAACTCCTGAAATTTAAATCATAACGTTTAGTCCTAAATAATCAGATCTTACTACTAGAATAAGATACAAACTATTGAAAATGTCTTTTTAATAGTGCATAAAAACTCAACTTAAAACTAATTAATAAAACCGATAATAGTAATTAATTACCATCATTATATATTTTTGACATAAAAAATAATTTCAAATTAACTTAATTGACAAAATGCAATGAATCTAGTGATTGCCTTGAGTATTGGGGGCTTTCAGGTTCATAAAATCCTCACTGCTAAAATCGAGATTGGCATTGCCATTTTGAACTCCATCGCAATAACGTGAGCAAGCGCTTGCACAAGCGTCAAGGGATGCACGAGTTTGTTGCATACATGGAGGCATGCATTGCTTTGCACAAGGTGTAAGCTGTGGACTTGTCTCTTGGCCAGCCACTACAGTAAGCACCAACATGAAAACTAAGAAAGTAAAAATGACTTTGATCCTGATGGCCATCTTTTTTCACTAGGATTTTTTTTTTTTTTTTTTTTTTTAATAATGGGGAGAGACTTATGAGGAATTAGATTATATACACTAGCATGGATTAATCAAGACAAGTATTGATTCCCATATATATATATATAAAGAGGGAGAAAGAACTGTTAAGGAAAATCACGTCTTACTAGTGATTTGGAGCAAAATGAGGGAAATGTAAGGCATTTATAGATGTTGAATAATTCCAATCGTCTAAAAATTAACTTATACTTTCTTGCCTCTACATTTAATTTTAGTGCTTCATGTGATGTGCATCAAATTTTTCCATTCACTAAACTGTATTATAATACTCTAAAAATGAACATTAGTTCCTGAAAATCTCTACTACTTCTCAATAATATAACATTTCTATTATTTAATCATTATCTATAAAAGTATCTCGGTACTACTTTTCAATAATATAACATTATTATTATTTAATCATTATCTATAAAAGTATCTCAGTACTACTTTTCAATAATATAACATTATTATTATTTAATCATTATCTATAAAAGTATCTCAGTTTGGCCCTAATATGGGTACAATTTTAAGCAAAGAAATGTAAAAATGTCTATCTACCTTATTATTTGAAGTGTCTCTCCTATTAATGAAGCAATGTCTTTGCAACCACAGTTACATTCTCTTCAGTGAAACCAAACTCCGTAAATGTATCTAAATAAGCACCACTAGCACCAAAATCTTCCACCCCAATTATCACTCCTTTCGCCCCTACATACTCCTTCCAACTCATTGGTGATCCGGCCTCCACGCTAACACGTTTCGGAACACTGGAGGGCAGTTCATGCTCCTTTGTACTCCTCGGGCTGCTTGTGGAAAAGTCGCCAACAAATGAGTGAAAACCACCCTCACTTTCCTCCCTTCGTTTCTTAGTATCTTAGCACTCCCTTCACAAACACAGTTGAGAACCTGTACCTATTGAAATTATTTCTGGCAAACTTTTACCAGAATTGTCACTTACGATATATCCTACTCTCTCAACCTCATTTGCTGATGTTCCTTCCCAGTTTGCTGCCACTTTTTGCCTCGACAATGCAATGACACTAGGTACATTTCGATTTTTGACATCCACTTTGTATGCTCCACCAGTTTCATTCCCATCTGCTGGTCTAAAAACTAGTAGCTTAGGCACTGCACTAAGGCCAGCAAGTTGTTCAACTGGCTGGTGAGTTGGACCATCTTCTCCTAGACCGATAGAGTCATGGGTCATAATACAGATTACTCCAGGATTACTTAAGGCAGAAAGTCGGATTGAATTTTTCATGTGATCAGAAAATATAACGAATGTTGCTGCAAATGGAATCAAACCACTTCCATTTAGTGCAATTCCATTTGAAATTCCCCCCATTGCATGATCTCAAACTCCATAGCGTATATCGCAGCCCCATAGGTACTGAGGTGTGGAGAAGTCTTGGTAGCTATGAAGATGAACTTTGTTGCGTCAAGCAAGGTCTGCAGTCCCACCAATTAGTCCTGGAAACACCTTAGCAAGCTCGCTCAAGGACTTCTCTAAGTATCCACGAGTAGCATCCACTGAATCTGATACTGAGCACTTCTGTTCGGACAATATAACAAGATCTAATAAATGAAATTAGTTTTTGGCCATTCTCCATTCAAATTTATTATTACAAGCATCACAACTTGTATGAAGCTTGGCCCCAATTCAAAGTTTAACGTTACAATTGACAGTTAACTTTTCATGTTTATTTGCCCTTTAAAATACGTATATAATTTATCTAAGTTACAGTTCCTTATAACAACCCATGACAAGTTAACATGGTAATAAGAACTCTTGACACCCTCTGCCTAAATTTATGACAAATTTTTACTTCCCAAAGATACTATCCCAATTGTATAGAAATTTTCTTCTTACGTAAGCAATAAATTACCGGCAAGCAACTTTCCCAGTCGAAGGGTATACCACCATTGAGAAGAACTTCAAACTCTACAGCCTCCTGAGGATTTTTGCTTTTGTAATGGGCTAGCCTAGATGACCACTCCCTCTTTAATTCGTCACCACGTGTTGTCTGAATTTCCATTTCCCTGCAGAGCATGTCATGGTAAAAACTTTACCCCTCACTATTCTAGATTAAGATGAACGTGTGAATAATAATTTGCTAAATTAGAGTCAGTTCAATATGTTGCAGTAGCATTGAGATTTTTTTAGAGACTTGAAATGATGTTTTTTTTTTGTATTTTTGAAATAAAAAATCTGGCGTAGTAATCTATGTTAGTTGTGAATGTGTGTTTCTCCTTAATATGCTCTGTTTGAATTGAGAGTTTACAAATAGTTGGAAGAATTATTAATGAAATGAAATGAATAGTTTTGGTTTGTAATGAAAGTGTTGAATTATATTTGTATTTGAGATGACAGAAATGGAAAAGAATAATTTGAAATTACTTTTATTTGTTTGCAATGGAATAAAATGAAAGATTAACTTAAAAATTGACAAAAATACTTTTGTACATATTAATTCAACAATATTAAATTTTATAAAATTATTAATTAAAATTTTAACTTTTTTTGTTATATTTTTATGTTATATTATATTTAATATATTAAAATAAATAATTTTAAAAAATTATCTAATTTAAATTATTTTTAATTTAATTTAAATAAATAATTCTTTTAGATAGTTTATTTTTCTATATTTTAATTGGTTATTTATAATTTAATTAAATAATATAGTATTAATTACTTTCCATCAAAAAAATAATTTGAAATCGAGGGTAAAATAGACTATATTCTTTTTCTTTAATTTGAAACCAATGAAAACACCTCAATTTAGGGTGTTTCAATATAAGGGTTGGGATGAGTTTGAATGGATTTAGGAAACTCTTGGGAATCAGTCTATTTCACTTCAATATCTCTCATTCAAACACAAAACTATTTTTAAACCAGTTTCTTCCATTCTATTCCCTTCTAAACACTTGATCCAAACAGAGCCTTAGGGAGATTTGTCTAACTGAACTAAGCATATCAACTGATGTAGTCGGTGTATTAGGTAGGATATATATTAGTTGTAATATCAATAGTTTCTGTAATCTGCTGCTATAAAAGGCAGCCTGTTTTAGTGTAAAACTTGAGAGAATAAAGTGTTGTTTTGTGAAACCATTTTTCTCTTAAAATTTTGTGAGATTTCTTTGTGAGTTTGTTGTATGAGAGTTCTATTTCCAATAGTGGTATCAGAGCTTATTTGTTAAGGGTTGTGGGTTTAATTTCTTTGTTGTTTTATCTTGTTCTTGGTGATCAAACACTAGGTGAGAGATAATGGCATCAGCAAGCATCTCTATACCAGGTCCACCAGTGTTTGTTGATGAAATTTATCAAATCTAGGCTATTAAAATCAATGCATATTTGAAAGTCTCAATTTATGGGATGTAGTGGAGCAAGGAGGAGCACAGGTTCCACCTTTGAGAGCAAATGCTGCTTTGAATGAAATCAAAAAGCATGAAGAGCTAATTTCCATGAGTCCTAAGGCACTTACATGCCTTAATTCTGCAGTATTAGATGTCATTTTTACAAGGATAATGGCCTGCGAAACAGCAAAGGAGGCTTAGGATAATTGAAGGAAGTGAAAGAGTTAAGACAGTCGGGCTTTTGACACTCTAAGAGAGAATTTGAGATGTTGAGGATGAAGGAGAATGAATCAATCAAAGAATATTCGTCAAAGCTGTTAGAAGTTGTGAATCAAATGAGACTTTGTGGTGAGATTTGTTGATGACCATAAAGTTGTAGAGAAGATGTCGATTAGTTTGCCCGAAAAATTTGAAGCCAAAAAAGCTGCCATTGAGGAGTCTTGTGATCTTAAGAAGTTGACAATTTCTGAGATGATAAGCAAGTTGCAAGCACAAGAACAGAGGACTTCTATGAAAAATGGAGATGTTGCTGAAGGTGCCTTCCATGCTCTTCAAGCAAAGCACATAGGAAAAGCTCCACCGAAAGAAGTAGGAAAACAAGATGGCAAAGGGAAGAGAATATTTTCACCTTGTGGTACTTGTGGAAAGACAAATCATGTTGAAGATAAATGTTGGAAAAAGGTTCAATGTAATTTTTGCAAGAAGAAAGGTCACATAAAAAGATTTTTTAGAGCAAAGCAAAATCAAGCTCAACAACCTGTCCAGCAACCGATCTAGCAAGCCAATTTTCTTAATGACCAAGCAGCTGAAGAACATTTGTTTTTTGCATCTTAAGTGTGTGAGTCACTAGAAAAATATATTTGGTATGTTGACAGTAGTTGTAGTAATCATATGGCCAAAGGTCCAAGTTTTTCTTCAATTCTTTGGATAGATTAATCAAAGCCAAAGTTAGAATGGGAAATGGAGAAGTTGTATAAGCTGAAGCAAAAGGTTCAATAGCACTCCAAACAAAGGTATGAAACTTATTTCAGATGTTTTGTTTATTCCAAAGCTTGAACAAAATCTTCTTAGTGTTGCGCAGTTGATGAAGAAGGGTTGTTCTGTTTTATTTAAAGAAAGTTTGTGCTGTATTTATGATTCACATGGTTGTAAGATTGCAAGAGCAAGAATGATAAAAAATAGCTTTGTCTTGAATTTGAAATCTGATATATGTTGTACTGAAAATGGTGTAATAGCTGATCAAGATGAAAGTGATGAAGAGGAAAAGAAAAGTTTTGAGAAAATTGATTTTTCAAGTGTTGAAATGGAAGTTGAGCATTGTAATGTAGCTATTTGTGATCTTGTTTCAGATGTTAAGAGTTCAAATATAGGTGTTTGCAGCAATGAAATTCAGGAGGAGAAAATTGAGAAGTTTAAACCAGATGGAAAAATTCAGAATTTTGTTGCAGGAAATTTGATTGATGCCACAAAAGCAAACCAAGTCATCTGTTGCAAGAAGGTTCTATCCAAGGTTTGGATGAAGCAAGCTGAAATTTCTTACGATTTCAAGAGTAAAAGATCTACTATTACAGCTGTAAACAAGATGCTTATCATGGAAGAGCTAAACAAGTTTTATGTTATAGGTGGTCCAATTTAAAGAAGTCAAGAAGAATGTGTTTGAAGATAATCAATTGCAGGTTTAAGTCATTTTAGTCAAAGTTCGCTCAAAGTCTCCAAGAAAAATCTCAAGGAGTGTTGCAGCAGCTTTGAGATTTTTTCTAGAGACTTGAAATGATATTTTTTTTTGTCGTTTTGAAATAAAAATCTGGTGTAATAATCTGTGGTCGTTGTGAATGTGTGTCTCTCCCTAACTTAGGGAGATTTGTCTAACTAGACTAAGTATATCAGCTGATGTAGTTGGTGTATTAAGTAGGATATATATTAGTTGTAATAAAAACAGTTTCTGTAATCTGCTACCATAAAAAGCAGCCTGTGTTAATGTAAAGCTTGAGAGAAGAAAGTGTTGTTTTGTGAAACCGGTTTCTCTTAACATTGTGTGAGATTTCTTTGTGACTTTGTTGTTTGAGAGTTCTATTTCCAACACAATAGACTGAACCCATAGACCATAGGGATGACATGAAACGGCTCTCCGTTATCCCATTTAACCTTTCTTTCATCTCCTTCTCATCATCTTCATCAAAGGTACCATGGTGAGCCTTAAATGTTCCTCCCTTTCTGGACAATCTCCAAATTGAAGTTCGCACCTGCCAAAAACTATGTTGTTCCAAGTAGCTCTTAGAAGAAATATTTGTTTCAAAATGGACTATGACTACAGTTATCTCTCGCTAATGTACAGTTATCTCTAGCTAATGTGTATTCCTTTCAGTAAAATCGAATTAAAAGAAGTTCCTTAAACTTGGAAGAACAGAATAAGTGAAAAATGCAAAATGTAAGGATCTTAAATGACTAGGACAAAAAAAATTAGATAATTAATATGATCCACAGGAGCACAGACCCTGATGAAAGTTGGTTTACTAGTCTCATTGACAGCAGAGAGAAGTGCATCCTTGAACAAATCCATATTATCGTATATATTTTCCGCTGTAATGGTATGCCAACCAAGAACTCTGAATCATGCAGATATATCTTTGGAAAATGTAATAGTCGTCGGTCCATCAATGGTATTATGATTATCATCATAAATTAGTGTAAGCTTGTGGAGCTTCCAATGCGCAGCCAAAGATGCAGCTTCATGTGATATTCCCTCCATGGCACACCCATCACCCATTATGCAATATCTACATACAATATTAATATTATCATACAGAAAGTCCTTACATATATTAGAGAGATTTACTTAAATGAACAATTAAGTTTATTACGAACGTTCGATGGTCAACATCAACACAATCAGGCTTATTGAATCTCGCTGCCAAATGAGCTTCAGCTAATGCAAGGCCAACTGCATTAGCCACAACTTGTCCAAGAGGACCTATTGTCAAAATCAAAAAGTTAAATTAGTTTACATAAAAAGAGAACAGCTAGTAATATTTAGATTTGCAGCCCTGTTTTACATAAAAAGAGAGCGGCTAGTAATTGCATAAATAGACAAATTGCATAAAAAGTGCTCATGTAAGGTTGTGCCTGTTGTGACTTCAATGCCATCTGTAACCGTGTTCTCAGGGTGACCTAGTGTTCAACTCCCAAGCTTACACAAACGCTTATGTCTTCGAGCTGAATGAAACATGTCTTTAGAATCAATCGAGCTAGAACCCGAGAAAGCAAATATTCATAGGACTAATGCGATATGTACATGGTGTTGATTATGTTGGCTCACTTCGATATCTCACATCGGAGAAAGAACAAAGGGAATGAAAGTTTTTTTTGTTATAAATAGAGTCGTATCCCATATCGGAGAAAGAACAAAGAGAATGAGAGTTTTTTTTGTTATAAATAGAGCCTTAATTTCTTTAGTTTAATCATCTCAAAATTGTCTACTCATCTCTTAGGCAATTTTCAATATTTCTCCCTCTTTTGTAATATTTCACTTTGTAGTCCTTTTCTTAGTGAAATATAATTTTGATAGTGTCTAAGGACATAGGCATAATTGGTCGAACCTCATTAAATTCTGGTGTTCTTATTTTCTCTTTATTTTTCAATAGCTATTTTGTAAGGTATAGTTGTAGTGATATATTGTGCTGTTAAATTATTATTAGGGTGATTTTGTCTAAGGAGATTGGGTTTTAAGTGGAACCGCTTGTGACCCCTCTAATCTTTCTTGGGAATCAATTATAGTGTGATTTTACAGTACAATCTTTCACTCTTTATTCACCTATAAATTTGTTAGGTGAATTTGATGGGTGGAATATTACCCTTATTCCACAACAATTGGTATCAGAGCCAAAGGTTACTTTTAGTATGCTCTGTGGTTACAGTTTAATCTAGTCTTCCACATCAGAAAAGATTTCCTTGGGCTAATTGTATTCCGCTTTGAAGGCTATTAAAGAATTTTGTAATCGAAATGAAGAACTTTTTAAAAATATCCACACCTACCACGTTGACAGTTTCATCACAACCCATCTAGGCGAGAACTGTCGTGGCAAATTCAAAATTGGGGGTGGAAATCTTTGATGGCATAAGTCATTTCGGTATGTGGCAAAGTGATGTTCTAGATGCTCTTTTTCAGCAAGGTCTAGATATTGCCATTGAAGATGAGAAACCAGATGATGTTGAGGAGAAAGATTGGAAGACAATCAATCGATTAACATTTGGTACAATTCGATCATGTCTTTCTAGAGAACAGAGGTATGCATTCTCGAAAAAAAACCTCTACAAGTAATTTATGAAAGACACTAGAAGAAAAATTTCTGAAGAAAAGCAGCCAGAATAAGCTTCACGTGAAGAAAAGGTTGTTTTGATTCACTTGTGTACCAGGTACCACAATGAATAATCACGTTATCAGTTTTAATCAGTTGATTACTGATCTAGAGAATGTAGATGAGACATTCAAAGATGAAGATCTAGCTCTGATGTTGTTGGGATCACTTCTCGAGGAGTTTGAGTTTCTTGAAATTACTCTACTTCATGGGAAGCTGATTTATCTCTTAAAGAAGTATGTGCTGCCTTATACAGTTATGAACTAAGGAAGAAGGACAAGAAGGTTAGTTCCAGCAGAGATGTAGAAGCTTTGGTAATCAGAGATTGTTCGCAGAATCCAAGTAGGAGAAAGAATGGGAGATCCAAGTCAAGGCCCAAGCTGAGTAAAGATGAGTGTGCCTCTTATCGAGAAAAGGGGCACTGAAAGAATGATTGTCCAAAACTGAGAAATAAGGGCAATCTCGATAAAGGAAAAGTTGTAATAGAATTAAGTGTTACTGAGATTGATGATGCAGTGTTAGATTACTCACTTGCTACATCATCAAATGGTTCTTATGTTATATGGCTACTAGATTCAGCATGTAGCTATCATATGTGTCCTAATAAGGAATGGTTCTTTGATTTTAAAGAACTTAAAAATGGTAGAGTTATCTATACAACAAATAATATCCCTTTGACAACATATGGGATTGGTTCGATTCACTTAAAAAATGCGAATGAATCAATCATCAACTTAACTGATGTTCGTTATGTACCAAAATTGAGCAAAAATCTCATCTCTGTCGGGATCCTAGACTTAAAAGGGTTCGAGGTGAAAGTGAAAAATGAAGTGATGAAGATTATCTTTGGTGCATGTGTGATATTAAAGGGAATTTGAAAGAATAACAATTTGTACCACTATCTGGATAGTACAGTTACAGGGACAGCAACAACAATAACTTCTATAGATGATTGAGAGTCAGAAGCAACCAAGCTATGGTATATTCGCTTAAGGCATGCTGGAGAAAAATCCTTGAATTTGCTTGCTAAGCAAGGATTATTGGAAGGAGTGCAAACTTGCAAATTGGACTTTTGTGAGCATTGCATCAAAGGGAAGCAGACAATGGTTAAATTTGGGACAGCAATCCATAATACTGAAGGTATCTTGGATTATGTTCACTTTGATATTCGGGGTCCCTCTAAAACTAGTTCTTTAGGAGGGAAACACTATTATGTGACCTTTTTTGATGATTTTTCTCGGAGAGTATGGGTGTACACAATGAAGACAAAGGATGAAGTGTTAGGAGTTTTCCTGAAATGGAAAAAGATGGTGGAAACTCAGACCGACAAAAGGATCAAATGTCTCCGAACAGACAATAGTGAAGAATATAGAAGCGATCCATTTGAGAAAATTTGTGAAAATGATGGCATTGTTAGACACTTCACTGTCAGATCTACACCATAACAAAATGGTGTGGCAGAACGCATGAATCGAACATTACTGGAGAAAGTTCGATGTATGTTATCTAATGTTGGATTGGGTAAAGAATTTTAGGCTGAGGTTGTAACATATGTGTGCCACCTCATCAATTGCCTACCATCTACTGTTATTGATGGAAAGACACCATTAGAGAAATGGTTTAGAAAGCCTGCTACAAATTATGATTCATTACATGTATTTGGTTCCACTACATACTACCATGTTAAGGAGTCAAAGTTGGATCTAAGAGCAAAGAAAGCATTGTTCATGGGGATCACCTCTAGCATAAAAGGCTATCGTCTATGGTGTCTAGAGACAAAGAAAATAGTTTTTAGCAGAGATGTCACCTTTGATGAATCTACCATGTTGAAAAAGGTGGATGTTAAGCAGTTAGATGATACTCCCAAGCAGGTGGAGTTTGAGAGAATAGTAATCCCAGTAGATAAAAAAGGTGTTGAGACCCATCTTACGGTAGAAGGAGATTCTCAAGAAGAAGGAGTTTAAGGACTTCCTCAGCAACTTGAACCAAGTACATCTAGAAGGCCAGAGAGGGTGCATAGAATGTCTGATCGCTTTGCTGATATGGTAACTTATAAGAAGATGACAGGATTACCTGGTCACTATGTTGATATAGTGCCTCATGCATCTCCAGTTGTAGCTGATGACATTCCTACCACTTTTACTAAAGCAGTTCAAAGTTCAGAAGAAGAAAAGTGGAGGATTGCCATATATGAAGAAATACAATCACTTTATAAGAATCAGACTTGGGAACTTGCTAGTCTCCCAAAAGGAAAGAAAGTAATTGAATGCAAATGGAATTTTGCAAAGAAAGAAGGATTTCCTGGCCAAGATGATGTCCGCTACAAAGTAAGATTGGTGGCTAAAAGCTACACTCAGACGGAGGGAATTGATTATCATGAGGTATTTTCTCTAGTTGTGAAGCATTCCTCCATTAGAATTTTGTTGGCTTTGGTAGCATAGTTGGATTTAGAACTAGTTCAATTGGATGTAAAAACTGCATTTTTACATGGAGACTTGAAAGAGAAAATCTACATGACTCAGCCAGAAGGGTTCAAGGTTGTTGGAAAAGAAAATTTGGTATGTAAACTTGAGAAATCTTTATACGGGTTAAAGCAATCTTCAAGGCAGCGGTACAAAAAGATTTGACAAGTTTATGATATAACAGAGGTACACCAGGAGCAAATACGATCATTATGTGTATTTGCGCAACCTACAAGACAGATCTTTCATATATCTTCTTCTTTATGTTGATGATATGCTTATAGCTTCAAAGAGTCAAACAGAAATTGAGAAATTGAAGACTCAGTTGAGAAAGGAGTTTGAAATGAAGGATTTAGGCGAAGCAAAAAAGATTCTTGGCATAGAGATTATCAAAGATAGAAAATCGAAGAGGCTTTGTTTGACTCAGAAATAATATTTGAGAAAGGTGCTACAACGTTTTGGCATGAATGAAAATGCAAAGCCTGTTAGTACTCCACTTGCTCCTCATTTTAAGCTAAATGCCTTTATGTCACTGAAGAACGATGCAAAATGGAAGTACATGTCAAAAGTACCATATGCAAGTGATGTTCGTAGCTTGATGTATGCTATGGTTTGTACAAGGCCTAACATTTCACAAGCAGTTAGAGTTGTGAGTAGGTATATGCATGATCTAGGAAAAGAGCATTGGCAAGTTGTGAAATTGATTATACGGTACATTAAAAATACTGTGAATTTTGGATTGATATTTGAGCAGGAAAATAGTCAGTGTGTAGTCGGATATTGTGATTCAGATTATACTGGTGATCTGGATAAATGTCGATCAACTACTGGTTATGTATTTACTCTTGCAAATGCACCAATTAGTTGGAAGTCTACTTTACAGTCAATAGTTGCTCTATCTACTACAGAAGCAGAGTACATGACAATCACAAAAGCTATAAAGGAAGCAATTTGGCTTTAAGATTTGCTTGGTGAACTGGAAATTGAGTAGAAGTACGTCAAAATACATTGTGATAGTCAGAGTGCTATCCAGTTAGCAAAAAATAAAGTTTATAATGCAAGGACGAAGCACATCGCTGTTCGATATCACTTTGTGAGAGAGATTTTAGAAGAAAGTGGAGTTAGAATCCAAAAAATTTATATGACTGAGAATCCTGTTGACATGATGACAAAAGTTGTCACCACGGTCAAGTTCCAACTTTGTTTGGACTTGATCAATATTGCTAAAGTTTGATGTTAAATTTGGAGACACTATCAAAAGCTATTTAAGAAGAGATTAAAGATGTTGAAATTTGACAAGGTGGAGATTTGTTGATTATGTTGGCTCACTTCAATATCCCACATCGGAGAAAGAACAAAGGGAATGAAAGTTTTTTTTGTTATAAATAGAGTCATATCCCACATCAGAGAAAGAACAAAGGGAATGAAAGTTTTTTTGTTATAAATAGAGCCTTAATTTCTTTAGTTTAATCACCCCAAAATTGTCTACTCATCTCTTAGGCAATTTTCAATATTACTCCCTCTTTTGTAATATTTCACTTTGTAGTTTTTTTCTTAGTGAAATATAATTTTGGTAGTGTTTGAGGATGTAGGCATAATTGGCTGAACCTCGTTAAATTCTGGTGTTCTTATTTTGTCTTTATTTTTCAATAGCTATTTTGTAGGGTATAGTTGTAGTGATATATTGTGTTGTTAAATTATTATTAGGGTGATTCTGTTTAAAGAGATTGGGTTTTAAGTGGGACCGCTTGTGACCCCTCCAATCTTTCCAGGGAATCAACTATAGTGTGGTTTTACAGTACAATCTTTCACTCTCTATTCACCTATAAATTTGTTAGATGAATTTGATGGGTGAAATATTACCCTTATTCCACAACACATGGAACACCTAGTTGGAAGGCAACAAATAAAGAAAAATTAAATAAAAATAGTACATAAGTACCTAAAAAAGCCATACCTGCAAAGAGTGAAAGCCAGCAAGATGAAGACAAACATACTAAAGCAAACAACCATGACCAACGCTCAAAACAAATCTATCCCCATTGAACCACTTAGGATTTATGGGATTATACTTCATAACATGTCTATATAAGTAATACCCCACTTCAGCCATACCCATAGCCATGCCAGGATGGCCTGCCTTAGCATTTTGCACTGCATCTACTATCAGCATCCTTACATTGTCCACACAACTCTTATTAAACAATTTTTGAAAGGACTCCTCATAAATACTGCCAATCTCATCATGATCAATGTGGTCGTTTGTTTTTTGGGAATTATGTTGTTTAAATGCTTATTTAAGCTCATATTCCCATGAAAGTTTATGGGTTTTATTAGGCGAGTTATTTGTTTTGAGGGAATTACAAAAAATGGATGAATTGGAGATTTTAGTGTTAATGTTGTTTTTGTTGATAGTAAGTGATGGTTTGGTTCAAATGAGATGGAGATAGGGTTTGAAGAGAAGGGGAGAGATAACCATAATGGAAAGAGAGTGACGGTATTGGTGGTGGTGGACTAGTGGTGATTGTGGCGGTGTAAGGTGAAGCTGAGGTGAAGGAAATGTATGCCAATTGGCAAACTGAAGAAGGTTTGTCCTAAGACTTTGGCACTTAGGTATCGAAATGTAGCGAAGAATTTTTCAATCAGCTAAGTAGTTTTGATTACAAGTGGCATACATGTATGCACAAATCATTATTTTGAAAATAATTTATTTTTTTAATTTTTTCAAACTAGAATGATTTAAAATAAATAATAAAATTGATAAAAAAAACATAAATAATAATAAAATATAAAAATAATAAAATCAAATACGTGTTGACATAAATTTCGCGACTGAAAGTTAAGATAAGGAAAAATAAGTACAAATTATTAAATTTATAAAAAATTATTACAATCTTTAATAATTTTTACAAAAAAATAATAAATATTCTAATTTAACTCTTCAAATACAAATGAGATTTAAGAGTTGGATGAGCTTTTATCTTGAATTAAGTTGAAACTCTTTATTTAATTATGAGGATGACTATCAAATGCATATTACATATTAACATATCACATAAAAATAGTGTCTTGACAACTATTTTATAACATAATGATGTATTTTGTAATATCATGATATATTTTATAATAGAGAAAATATATATAATAATATATGAAATTATAAAATATTTAGAGTTATTGTACTTTTTATTTAACTCTATAAATTATTTTGTAAAAAGATATAAATATGATAATATTACATAAAAATCATGTTTTGACAACCATTTTGTAATATTGTGATATATTTTATAATATCATGATATATTTTGTAAAAAGATAGAAATATAGAAATATGACTATATTATATAAAAATCGTGTCTTGATAACTATTTTGTAACACTATGATATATTTTATAATGTCATGATATATTTTGTAAAAGGATAGAAATATGATCATATTACATAAAAATCGTATATTGACAATTATTTTGTAATATTATGATATATTTTGTAAAAAGATATAAATATGACCAGATTATATAAAAATTGTGACTCGACAACTATTTTGTAATATAATGATATATTTTGTAATATCAATAATATATTTTGTAATAAAGAAAATATACAAAATACTATATAAAATTATAAAATATTTAGACTTATTATACTTTTTATGTAATTTTATGGATTATTTTGTAAAAAGATAGAAATATGATAGTATTACATAAAAATTGTGTCTTAACTATTTTGTAATATTAAGATATATTTTATAATATCATGATATATTTTGTAAAATGATAAAAATATGACCATATTACATAAAAATCATACCTTGACAATTATTTTGTAATATTATGATATATTTTGTAATATCATGATATATTTTGCAAAAAGATAAAGATATGAACATATTACATAAAAATCGTGTCTTAACAACTATTTTGTAATATCATAATATATGTTGTAAGAAGTTAGAAATATGACTATATTACATAAAAAAAAACGTGTCTTAACAAATATTTTGTAATATTAGGATATATTTTGTATTATCATGATTATTTTGTAAAATGATAGAGATATGACCATATTACATAAAATAGTGTCTTGACAACTATTTTATAATATAAGAATATATTTTGTAATATAAATATATATTTTGTTGTTGAACTAGGATAATTAATCCTAGGTTTAAAACCTCTTTTGATCTTGACAAAGTAGATTGATCATCACTAATGTTTCAAATAAGTGTTGATTTTGCAGAATTGAATCATTCCCTCAAGAAGAAATAAAAAAGTTGATGAATTCCAAAGTAGCATGAAAATCGCGACAGCAACCTACATATTCGTGACCGCGATTCATGTTAAGACATGTTGAAAACTAGGCAGGCGAAATCGCAGTGTGATTCTCGGCCGCAATTTTTGAAGAAAGAAAGACATTTTATCACAGACGAATTCGTGGTAGAAATCTCAACTCAGTCGCGACCACGAATTTCAAAGAAATTCAAGAGGGAAGCAAGTCCACAACCACAGCCTGACAAGTGTCCAATGAAACTGTTGGAAGTCAAAAATCGCGAAGGCATCTTGATAGTAGCGACCGCGATTCTTGTGGAAGAAACTGACCAATTTTGGCAGTTGAATTCGCGGTGTCTGTCGCGTTCTGTGCAAGAAAAACTTGCGACCGCGACTTCTGAAAGTAAGTGAAGGACAACGACTATATTTTCAATATGAACTAATAAGAAGATGCCACGTGGACTAGCCGTTGGAAACAAACGGGGTTTCTCTTGGAGAATTTGGATTTCGCGACCGCGAAAGGGACTAGCGACCGCGATTTCATCCTGACAAGCATTAAATGCAGAATCTGTCAAGCATGTCTCAA
>CATIWR010001852.1:0-11256 GCA_949677035.1 Omphalea diandra | reverse complement strand
GAGGTTATTTTCAAGGGTGAAAGGAAAAACAATACCTACTCTGACTGAGACAATTTAGCTTACAAATATTTTAAGTGTCTTATGTCTTTGAGCAATGAAGCTTAGTTGTGGCATAAAAGGCTTGGACATGCAAGTATGGATCTTCTTCAAAGCCTATCTAAAGGAAAGTTAGTGGAAGGACTTCCTAAGCTAAATTTCTCCAAAGACGAGACATATGGTCCTTGCCAAATAGGGAAGCAACACCATGCCTCTCACAAAGCTAAAAATGTTGTAAGTTCAACTAGACCCATTAAACTTATTCATATGGACTTGATAGGACCCACTAAAAGTGCTAGCTTAGGTGGAAAGCATTATGCACTAGTCTTAGTAGATGACTACTCTAGGTTTACTTGGGTATATTTTCTAGCTCATAAGAATGATTACTTTGATGCTTTCAAAAGCTTTGCAAAAAGGGTTCAAAATGAAAAAGGTTACTTCATATCTTCTATTAAAAGTGACCATGAAGAGGAATGTCAAAATGAGTCATTTAAAAATTATTGTTTGGAGAATGGAGTTTTTCATAATTTTTCAACTTCTATAACACCACAACAAAATGATGTTGTAGAGAGGAAGAATAGAACATTGGTGAAAATGGCTAGGACAATGCTAAATGAGTATTCTTTACTAAATTACTTTTGGGCTGAAGCCATTAACACTACATGTTATATTGCAAATAGAGTTTTTAAAAGACCAATCTCAATAAAGCATCTTATGAGCTATGGAATAGTAGAAAATCCAAGATATCATTCCTTAGAGTATTTGGATGTAAGTGCTATATTTTGAACACCAAGGATAATATTGAGAAATTTGATTGAAAAACCAACGAAGGTATCTTCTTAGGATATTCCATATCAAGTAAAGCATATAAAGTTTTTAATAAAAGTTCAATGGTAGCTGAAGAGTCTATAAATATTATTTTTGATGAATCTAGTAAAATTGATCTTGGGAAAGGTGTTTTTATTGATTATCTTGTAGGTGACTTTGAGAAGTTAGAATTGAAAAATTCTACAAGAAAAGAAGATAAAGAAGAAGGTGATTCATCAGAAGTAGATGAAGACCAACATCATCAATAACAAGTAGAGCCAAGCCAAGATCTACCCAAAGAGTTAAGATTTTCCAAGTATCACCCCAAGGACTTGATCAGTGGTGATACATCTAAGGGTGTAAGTACTAGATCTCAACTTAATCTTTTAGATAATAATCTTGCATTTGTTTCTCAACTTGAGTCAAAATCAATAGATGAGGCTCTTGATGATGAGAGTTGGGTACTTTTTATGCAAGAGGACTCAACTAATTTAAGAGAAACAAGGTATGAGAACTTATCCCTAGGCCTAAAGAACACCCAATTATAGGTTGTAAGTGGGTGTTTAGGAATAAGTTAGATGAGCAAGGATACATTACTAGAAATAAAACTAGATTGGTTGCTAAGGGATACAACCAAGAGGAAGGCATAAATTATGATGAAACCTTTACCTCCGTAGCGAGATTAGAGGCCATTAGAATTCTTTTAGCCTTTGCATGTCACATGAATTTTAAGCATTTTCAAATGGATGTGAAAAGTACATTTTTGAATGGAACCATTAAAGAGGAAGTCTATGTTGAACAATCTCTAGGTTTTGAGTCACATTGTTGTCCAAACCATGTTTTTAAATTAAACAAAGCCTTGTATGGTTTGAAATAAGCTCCAAGAGCTTGGTATGAAAGGCTTAGTTCATTTCTCTTAAAAAATGATTTTGAAAAAGGAAAGGTGGATACCACACTATTTGTTAAAAATCACAAACATGACACATTAATTGTTCAAATCTATATTGATGATATAATTTTTGATGCTACTAATGAATCTCTTTGTGAGAATTTCGCTAAGTGTATGACTAGGGAATTTGAAATGAGCATGATGGGAGAGCTCAAGTTCTTTCTTGGTCTATAAATCAAGCAATCTAAGGAAGGGATCTTCATCAACTAAGCCAAATATACAAGGAAGATACTCAAGAAATTTGGCATGGATGATTATAAGGTGGCTACAACCCCAATGAGTGGTACCATCAAGCTAAATAAGGATGAATCAGATAAGACGATAGATGAAAAAAGATATCGAGGCATTATCGAATATCTGCTTTATCTTACTGCTTCTAGGCCAGATATCTTGTTTAGTGTTTGTATGTGTGCTAGGCTCCAATCCTCTCCTAAAGAGTCCCATTTGAATGTTGTTAAGAGGATTTTTAAATATTTGCATGGCACAATTCACTTAGGGTAATGGTATCCTAGGGATTTTTCCAATTTATAAATAGAAAAAGCACTTTCGGGACTTGCCAATTTATAGAAGAATGTCTAGTTTCTTGGTTTAGTAAAAAAATAAGTGTTGGTTGCCTTATCCACCGCGGAATCTGAGTATGTTGCTACGGGTTATTGTTGCACCCATGTCCTTTGGATGAAGCAACAATTGAAGAATTTTGGCAAAGTAATTAATCACATTCCGATTAAATGTGATAACACAAGTGCTATTAATCTCTCTAAGAATCCCATCCAACACTCTAGGAGTAAACACATAGATATTAGACTTCATTTTCTTAGAGATCATGTGCAAAAGGTTGATGTTGTGTTAGAATTTATTAACACAAATCATCAACTTGCACATATTTTCACTAAATCTCTAAATGAAGAGAGAATGAACTTCATTAAGAGAGAATTGGAAATGCTTGATGGAAGCTCCCAAAAGTGAAAATTTTGATCTAATGTATGAATGCTATGTATTGGTTGTTAATTGTATGTCTGATATTTTCTAAGTGGATTTTTCCTTGTGGATCACAATTTTGATTCTTTCAAAACTTAGTTTTTCATTCTTATCCTTATTGACTCATAATTCGTGGTCGCTATCCTTCCTTCACGGTTGCGAATTACAAGTCAAGATCATTCGACTACCAAACATCAATTTGCGATTGTGAAATTTTTGCTCCACTGCGAATTTTGGTCAAACTTTTAAATTTTTTACCGTTAAGGCACATATTTTAGGGAAAATTTTGTCTATAACTCACATTTTCTAGAATTAGCGATCATGACTCGTTATTTCGCGAACGCAAATTTGAGTAACCGCCTGACAATTAAGTGATTTGATGGCCAACCATTTCCAACTTTTCATTAAATCATTTCTAGCTATTTATAGTCGTTTGTATACCTTTTCAATGGCTATATAAAGCCTCCAAATAGTGATTTCCATCACTTCATCATACTCTCAAACTCTCTTACCTTTAAAGCTTTAAATTCTTCTAAATTCTCTTCATCTATTGCAATGGCCCTAAAGAAGATCTTTAGAGCATAAAAAGGAAAGGGAGTAGCTCAAGCCTCTGCAACCCTACACTCTAACTCATGAAGGGAATTACTAAGGAGGAGAAGGAAAGATACAAAGTTAATTCCTCTAAGATTATCCTTTCAAACAAGATCCCCTCTACTTTTTTATTAGAAACCTTAGGCATCAATAATGAAATTCGGGTTTTTCTTTCTAATCTTGGTTGGAATGAGTTCATCTTCTGAGATGAACCCAAATACGAAGAAGTTGTATGAGAATTTATGTGCATCGTCCAACTTAGTCCTAAAGCCGAATCTCCCGCAGGTCAATACGGGTTAGTATTTTGGGCCTTTGGCGATCCTTTCTACATAACTTTTGAACAACTCTCTTCTCTTTTCAATTTATAAGTTAGAGAAAACATCCTTTTTGTAATCTCCACACTTGATGTTATCTATTCTGAGTTTGGGTCAGAAATCTCCATAGAAACTAAACATGACCCTCACCCCTCTTTGGCCAAACACATCAAATTCCTACCCCTTTGGATATTCCACCGTATCATCACCTTTTCCATCAACGCAATAAGCAATGGTAATGGGAAAGTGTCCCAAAAAGACTTGGCATTTCTTTTTTGCCTTGTCAAAAATAAACCTATACAAGCTAGTCGATACCTTGTGGATCAATTAATCCATATGAGTACAAAGCCCAAGAGTCAATTCCTTCTGCCTTCACACAACACTGCCATATACCATTTTGTTGGAGCCCTTGATGACAAAAAAGAAAAATTCCTCTCCAAGAAGCTTCTTGCTTTCTAAAATTTTCTTGACCTCACTTACATTGTAAATGCCAAAGCTATATATTCGGATACTTATGCCTACACCCTAGGTGCATTTAGGGCCAAGAAAATGGAAACTTCATAAGCATATAAGAGGAAAAGGCTCCACATTGAAGAAAGAGCAATTCCTATCCCTCCTCCTCAACCAAAACCCAAGTCCAAGTTGTCTCTTGCCACCATCAGTCGAAAGTTGGACAAGATGTAGAGAATGACGAAAAAAAGATTCATATTTCCACATCTTTATAGTGACATGGTGGATCTTCAAGAGAAGTTAGGGGTACCTCCTTGTCATCTCCCGGACTACACTGAATTTGAAGATTCATAAGATGAAGATGGCAATGAAGAAGTTAAAGATGGGGATGAAGCAGAAGGAGCCACATATGAGCAAGAGGAAGAAACTTTTGGAGATGATGATGATTCTCCAACATTCTAGATTAGGGATCCTTTATATTTTCTTGCTTTTATGTTTTTGTTTAAAAATATTATGATCCTATAGTTATAAATAAATAAATTTGTGTTTCTTTATAAATTCATGTCTTATGTGATTGATACATTTTATCTTTATCATTTGCATTCTTATTTTGCTCCTTATGTATACACTTATGCTTGTTTTCATTTCCCTTTTATCTTTACACCCTCTTTTTCATCTTGCCAAAGGGGGAGAGATAGAAAGTAGAAACAATCTAAGTCTAAAAGGGAGAGAAAATAATTTGCAAAAAAATAGCATAAGTTGAGGGGGAGCATCAAAATGTCATACTTAGGAAATTTTACCTTAAGTATTCATTGAAACATACTTCACTCCAACTTCATATTTCTGTATTATTTTCCCTTTGGATCAATCTAAGTTGTCAAAATAAAAAAGGGGGTGATTGTTGGACTAGGATTGTTAATCCTAAGTCTTGAACCTCTTTTGATATTGACAAAGGAGATTAATCAATTCTAATATTTCAATCAAGTGTTGTTTTGCAATTTTTAGTTAGTCTCTATATTGAAAGTTGGATGAAGTCCATAATCTCTAAAGAAAGCAAAGTGTCTACTAATTCACGATCGCAACTTCAAATATCGTGACTGCGACTTAGATTAAGGTAGGTTGAAAACTTGGACAGGTGAATTCGTGGGCCACTTCTCTACCATGACCCATCCAAATATAGGAGTACCAAAGTTGTAACATCCTCAACCCAAATCATATGCATTTTAATTACATTATATTTGAATATATGCATTGAATAAATAATTGTTTAGACATGTGAATTGGAGAAACACGATGATGACACTTGCACAATTACATTTGGGACACTTGAACATATATGTAATGTTTGTATGATTGAATGGAAAATTATCTTATGTTGTGTGCATGTTATAGTATCATAAATAATGGTATTTTAGAGCTTATTTAAAAGTATAAGGAGCTTCTATGGATTAGCAGATGGATGAAAGTGCTTAAGGAGTGAAGAAGAGGGATTAAAAGTGGAAAAGTAAACTTCCAATCAATAAAAATGAAACACCATGATTTTATCTTATTGTAATAGGCTTACAAGTGTAATTTTTAACCCTTTAGGATCAGAATCAAGGGGTTAGATATGAGGTGTAGTAGAAGAAAGAGAAAGCTAAGGAAGAAAGAAAGAAAGGAAGAAGAAGAAGAAGAGGAAGAAGAAGAAGAAGAAGAAGAAGAGGAAGAAAAGTGAGCTGCCTAGGAAAGAATCCTAAGGTTTTCTAATTTTGGGACATTAGGTAATTTAATTTATCTTCTTTTAACATGAAATTAACCCCTCATGACATGTTGATCAAGCATGGTTAGTGAGAATTATGGAGTATTTAGATAGTACTCTTGGATGGAAGTTGAAAGTCAAGAGAACAAGAGCTGATTGTGTTGATTTTGCTGTTAGAGCAGAATTTTGTACCCATGATTTCATAACCCTAGAAGAGGAATTATGGAAAGTGAAAAATATGAAAGTTGTAGCTTGATGTCTCATATAAATGAATATGAAGCAATTTTTCTTGATTTGGTGTGTGTGAGGTGATATGGCCCCTTCATTAGGGCTGGTTCACAACCAACCGTAATGACCTCAGTCTTTCTGTTTTCATATATTTTGATGGCCTTATGTTCTTATTTTGACAAAGTTAAAAACACAAAATTTGTAGATTTATATCCCCTCTAAATACCTTTAAATCAGTTTTGATTGATTTGCTATGTGGAAAGAGACATGACTCATTGATTGGGACTGACCCTGTACGCGGATGAAACCTCACCTTTCTTTCTTTTGATGGCCATAGATTCAGAATTTGATGATAGTCCAAACTTGAAAGTTGTATATTTATGTCTGATATACATGCCTGTGAAATATATTCACCAAATCCACCATGGTTGTTAAGATATTATTCCTTAATCATGACTATTTATCAATATGTTACAAACCTACTCACCCTGAGATTTGGTTCTTTGTTTTGGTGACTTTATAGACTGAATGAGACAATGAGTAAAACATGAAAAATTTTCCTTTATATGTTTGGTAATTGATGGTTGATTATTATTGCAATTGGATTTGTACAATTTGAGATACACTCAAGAATGTAAGACCTACTCAAACTGAGATAACATTGCAATAGAGCAAAATTCAAAAATTCACCACATTTTCTGTGTGTTTGATATTGGCTTGAAATTTGAATATGTTGTATGATTATGTGTCTATTTTGTTTGAAATAAAGAATCAAGTAATTTGGATGACTATATCTAGAGTTATTTCTATGAGACTATAGCAAGCTCAGGCTGCCATATAAGGAAAATATGCATAAGCACAAGGTCCACTTACATGAATCATGCTATAGTTGCATAACAAGATGAAAATCCTACTTTATAATTATGGATTGACTTGGTGTATTGAAATAGGTCATCAAGGTATTAAAGATAATAGTGGGAATAAGTCATGACCATCCACAACTTAATAAGCTTGAATGAGGAGGTAAGTAAATAACTAATGGTACTATATGTCTGATTGGCTAAATGCCATGAACATATACTCAATAGAATGAAATGTTGTTTAATGTGATGATATTGAGGAATACATTGATGAAAAGATTGTTATACTCTTGATTTATTTATTTTCATGAAACGTTGATAAATTATGACTTAGGAATGAAAGTATGTGGTGATATGAGATGCCAAAGTTAAGGGTGTTGTTATTAGGCATTATATTGCTGAAATTTTGCTGGATTTATAGTTGATTTGTTGAAAGAATAATACTTGATTTTGTTGGCAAGTAACAATATTCATAGCCTGTGTGGCAATAACATTCGATAGCTTGTGCGGTAATAACATTTGATAGCCTGTGTGGCAATGATATATATAGGTTGTGTGGCAATAAAATATAACAACCTGTGTGGCAATAACATCCGATAGCCTGTGTGGCAATAATATCTATAGCTTGTGTGGCAATAAAATATAAAAGCTGTGTGGCAATAACATTCGATAGCCTGTGTGGCAATGATATCTATAGCCTGTGTGGCAATAATATATAACAGCCTGTGTGGCAATAACATTCTATAGCCTATGTGGCAATGATATCTATAGCCTCTGTGGCAATAAAATATAACAGCCTGTGTGGCAATAACATTCGATAGCCTGTGTAGCAATGATATCTATAGCCTATGTGGTAATAAAATATAACAGCCTGTGTGACAATAACATTCAATGGCTTGTGTGGCAATGATAACTATAACCTGTGTAGCAATAAAATATAACAGTAGGTGTGACAATAACATTCGATAGCCTGTGTGGCAATGATATCTATAGCTTATGTGGTAATAAAATATAACAACCTTTGTGGCAATAACATTCGATAGCCTGTGTGGCAATGATATTTATAGCCCGTGCGACAACAATATTTATATCCTATGTGACAACAAAAAATTAAAGCCTTTGTGGCAGTGATATTGATAGTCTATGTGGCATTTAAGATTAAAAACTCTTTATTTCATGCATGAATATGATGACGACTAATTAATATTTAAATGTTTGTTATGCTATTTGAGATTGAAGTATTATTATGCATTTACTTACTAAATATGCAAGCTCACTCTTTTGCATTAAATTTTATTTCAGGAAAGAAAAGATTGAGTAGCAAAATTGCAAGAGCTTGGTTACAAATTAATGAATTCTCTTGCATTTACATATGTTTGGTAAGATATTTATAACCTTCACCCACCAAAGAGACATTCCAATAAAACTGGTAGCAAATCTCTACAGTATGCTAGACAGATTTTGCATCAAATGCTTGTAAGGCTTCATTCGTGGTCACTATTACTCTTTCATGGTCGCGATTTTCCAATTTTCCATAAGGGAGCCTAAAATTGTGGCGAAAATCCCCTTTTGTGTTGAACGACTAGTCCACTTGTCATCTTCTCATTGGTTTACTAGGAAAATATAGTCGTTTCCTTTCACCTGCTCACAAAAGTAACGGTCGCAATTTTTCTTATACAAGGCGTGACTTAAGATGTGAATTCGTTTGTCAAAATGTCCATCTTCTTCCTCATGATTCATAGTTGCTACCTATAAGTTGGCATCACAATTTTTATCTTCCAACGGTCACCTATAACACTTGTCATGCTGTGGTTGTGGACTTGATTCCCTCTTGAGTTACTTTGAAATTCGAGGTCACGACTAAGGTGTGACACACACCGCGAATTCATCTATGACTTTTGTGACATCCCATTTACTAATCATTAAAATTCTCTCAGTCTATCCATTGTCATCAAAGACCTGATTTCAATTTTTTTTTTTTACACTATGTCTCTTGTTCACAGCATAGTAACTATTTACAACAAAGTATACATGGCTAAACAAACTAAAATACGAATAGACTGTATACTGGCCTAATCTCTATTAGACTGCTAGACAACAACTTCAAAATGTAACTAGACGCAATCTTTAGTCTACTCTTCCTGAAATAAAATTTAATATAGAAGAGTGAGCTTGCATACTAAGTAAGTAAATGCATAACGATACTTCAATCTCAAATAAAGGTTGTGGTGTGAGCCTATAAAAGCACTAAAGAGAGGTTATTGTGTGAGCCTTAAAACACATAGTGTAAAGGCTGTTGTGTGAGCCTCAAGTGTAAAAGTTAGGTGTTAGCTTAGAAACACCATTTGAAGAAAGTAGAATACCCAATTACAAAAGAATTGGGGAGTGGAATAGGGTCAATTATACCCGAACCACTATAAATCGTGTGCCTCTTTCTCTACTCTTTACTATAAATTTTTTATACACCAATTCAACCCCCTTTCTTGGTGCCTAAGGCCAACAAATATGATGTTAGAAATTTCTCTAAATATAAGGCAAATGAATACTAAGAGGTGGTGCAAAGCTTGGTTTTACCTTGGATATTTTGAATGTGTTTTTAGAGTTTATGGTTTCTATTTGGGTAAGTTGTTTTTAGGGTTTAAGAGACAATTTTGTTAGAGTTTGGCTAGGGAAAATTGGCCTCCGACTCTCCCTTTAAAAGGAGGGGTATTTATGAAAGAAGAGTGGTGCATTAGAGGTTGGAATGGTTTTGGTTGCATCTTATTCATATCCAATCACATAGAAGACCATGAAAGTTCTAAAACTAGGGTTTTGAGTGGGTTGTACAACTAAGGGAAGGGTTGTACAACCTTTATGCTTGATTGTATGGCCTTGGGGTTAAAGGAAGGACTAGTTTTAGAGCTTTCCTAGGGTTAAGGTTTTAGTCATGGGTATACAATCATAAGGTAAGCTGTACAACCATGATTAGTAGGTTGCACAACCTTCTAAATAGGGCCTAGTAGCTTATAGGTTTATGATTTTATGAGCTAAGGCCTTTGTGGTATCGGTTTGGTTCAATGTTTGTCTAAGCTTTGCTAGTTTCTTAGGCACTATTTTTGATATTCTTTAGGGAAAAATTCAAGTAGTTTCTCATAATCTTGCTTGCATCTAAGGGACTCAAAATCTAATGCTTACACACACCATAAGAAAAAGTTTGATTATACAGTGTCACTATTATAAGGGATGCATATGATTGGTAGGAAACCATTATAAAGAATGATGTCTAGCCTCTAGTGCTTGCATGAGATGATTTTCTTCACAAGTTCAATAATAATTATATGCTAGAAGTATATAAAGATGATAAAAGAAGAGAAATTTTGAATATGAAATAGAAAGAGGTGACTGTACCTAAGTATGTGGTAAAGTTTATCCAATTATCTCATTATGCATCCTTTATGGTAGCCACTGACAAAGAAAAATGTTGAAAGTTTAAAAAGGGTTTGAGATATAAGATTAAAAGGAAGATCACAGTTGCAGATCTTAAGAGTTATACCAAGCTAAAAGCTGTTACAATCAGGGTAGAAAGATTAGGAAAAGAAAGGATATAACAACAAGCAAAAAGGGGACCTAGTGATTTTGTGGAAGATTTTAGTAGAAAGAAAGGAAAACATGGAGATTATAAGCTATCCCAGTCTAGTATGAGGGGTGGTTACTCTAATTGTAGAGCTATAATGTAACAACCATATTCATTTACATAACTCATATCATTCATGTTCAAAATACATATGCATAAAGGTTTTAGCGATCCTACACACAATCAAACATTTATTTGATGTACATATATGTATACGACACAAGGAGAGAGAAAGTTTGGATTCAGCTGATGACCTGTGGTCCATATGTCTTAATGTAAAATTGAAAGCATGAAAGTGTCTAATTCCTATTCTTCAGTATCTGAAAAAAATTTTTGCGATTTGGTGAGTCGCGACTCAGTGAATAAAAACAATAATCAAATTCTCTTGGCATAATCCATAATCAAATATCATTAAGATACATTGCAAGTATAACAATTAACTATGCAAGTGCAAATGCAATAGCTTTGTTTTTGTCGTGACCGAGCAAGGCAAACATTGCTCCTGGGATATTCATGTGATTCATGTAACATATGATTTGGGACTTATTGGTCCATCTTCCTCTAATTCATTTGACATATGATTTGGGACCTATTGGTCCATCTTCCTGTAATTCTTTTGACATATGATTTGGGACCTATTGGTCCATCTTCCTGTGATTTGCAAGTGTTTGAGAAGTCGGTCACAATGCCTT
>CATIWR010001850.1:0-27957 GCA_949677035.1 Omphalea diandra | reverse complement strand
AACCTTACAACCTGGTATTTATTGCTCACACCTAACAAATGTAAAGAAGATGAAGAAAGTGAGTAGCAAAGACTTAAGAGCTTTCAATGCTTGTAATAAAATTGTTAGCAACCTTCTTCATGGCTGTTTGGTGGGGTATTTATAGCCAAACATCTCCAAAGAGACGTTGCAGATCATAGCTCATTAAATCCTTGAGACATGCTTGACAGATTCTGCATTTAATGCTTGTCAGGATGAAATCGTGGTCGCTACTGCCTTTCACGGTCGCGAAATCCAAATTCTTCAAGAGAAACCCCGTTTGTTTCTAACGGCTAGTCTACGTGTCATCTTCTTATTTGTTTACACGAAAAATATAGTCGTTGTCCTTTACCTACTTTTAGAAGTCGCGGTCGCGAGATTTTCTTGCACAGGGCGCGACAGACACCGCAAATTCAACTGCCAAAATTGGTAACTTTCTTCCACAAGAATCGCAGTCGCTACTAGCAAGATGCCTTCGCGATATTTGACTTCCAACTGTCTCATTGGACACTTGTTAGGATGTGGTTGTGGACTTGCTTCCCTCTTGAATTTCTTTGAAATTCGCGGTCGCAACTTAGCCGAGATTCCAACCGCGAATTCGTCTGTGACAACTTGACCTTACTCTTCTCATGGATCGCGGCCGAGAATAGACACTGCGATTTCCACTGCTTGATTTTCAACATGTCTTAACATGAATCGCGATCGTGAATATGTAGGTTGCGGTCGCGATTATCATGCTACTTTGGAATTCATCAACTTCTTCATTTCTTCTTGAGGGATTGATTCAATTCTGTAATAACAACACTTATTTGAAACATTAGTGATGATCAATCTGCTTTGTCAAGATCAAAAGAGGTTTTAAACCTAGGATTGATTATCCTAGTTCAACAAAGCTCACACTCAACTTAGTGTTTAGGCTCACACCAAACCTTACAACTTGTGTTTTACAGGCTCACACAAAAACCATTTACAAGTGTTTTCAAGGCTCACACTAAAACCTATCACAAGTGTTTTAAAGGCTCACACTAAAACCTATCTCGATGTGTTTTGCAGGCTCACACAAAAACCTTACAATATGGTGTTTAATGCTCACACCCAATAATTAATAATCTTATAAAGAAAATTGAAAGAAATGAGTAGCAAAGATTGAGAGCTTTTTCTCTTGATAATGAATTTCTTAACCTTGTCATTTATTAATGTTTGGTAAAGTATTTATACCCAAATTTCACCAAAAAGACTAACAGCTAGTTTAACGACTGGTCCAACTAACGGCTAGTTTAATGACTAGTCTAATGGCTAGTCCATGTGTCAACTTTCCATTGGTGATTTCTAATTTTCCTTATGAAAGTCAAAAGTTGCAGCTTTGTGTCTAACGGCTAGTTCACATTTTCCTTACGAAAGTCAAAAGTTACGGCTTTATGTCTAATGGCTAGTTGACGTGGCAGCTTTTCATTAGTGTTTTAGGAAAATATAGTCATTGTGTTTCTTCAACCAGCATAAGTCGCAGTCGCGATTTTCATTGTACAGACCGCTATCCTAACTGCGAAACAGCCTGCCAAATTATGCAACTTTCACTTCTCAAATCGCGGTTGCTACCAACATGTAGCCTTCGTGATTTTTGAC
The DNA here is from genome assembly GCA_949677035.1 of Omphalea diandra. NCBI lineage: Eukaryota > Viridiplantae > Streptophyta > Magnoliopsida > Malpighiales > Euphorbiaceae > Omphalea > Omphalea diandra. The sequence continues at coordinate 26,316 of CATIWR010001850.1, read as the reverse complement.
TTTCAACGGCTTCCTAGGACACTTGTCAAGCTCTTATTGTGGACTTCTTTCCCTTTTGAAGCTTTTTGTAATTTGTGGTCGTGACTCCAGCGCGACACAGATCGCGAATTCGTCTGTCATTTTTGGTTTACATCATTTTGCTTGTTTGCGGTAGAGAATGACTCCGTGATTTAGCCTGTCTGATTTTTGGCAAGTCTTCTTAAGAGTCGCGAACACGAATCCTTGATTGCAATCGCGAGTCATTTTAGAGTTAGAGAGATTTTCTTCCAACTTAACTTGAGAGACTTATTTTTCTGTAAAATTAACACTTAATAAAAACATTAGTAATGATCAATCTCCTTTGTCAAGATCAAAAGAGGTTTTTATTGGACTAGGGTAGTTAACCCAAGTCTTGGACCTCTTTTGATCTTGACAAAGGAGATTGATCATGTCTAATATTTCAAATTAGTGTTATTTTCAGCCTTTAGTTTTTATCTAAGTTGAAAGTTGGATGAAGCTCAAAAATTCTTCAAGTATGAAAAATGACTTCTAAATAGTAATCACTACTTTGTATTCGCGATCGCGATATGTGAAGAAGCATTGCTAGAAAGCAGACAGGCGAAATCGTGGAGTCATTCTCGACCGCGATTCATCCAAATGAAAGAGTCCAAAATTGACAGATGAAATCACGGTATGTGTCACGCCCTAGTCATGATCACGAATTTTGAAGTGACTCAAAAGGGAAGCAAGTCCACAGTCACAGCACGACACATGTTCCAATAGACCGTTGAAAGTCAAATTTCGCGAAGGCATCTTATTAGTAGCGACCGCGAATCATGAAGAAGAAGATAACCATTTTTGGCAGACGAATTTGCGTCCTCTGTCGCGTCCTGTACAAGAAATCTCGCAATCGTGACTTATGAAAGTAGGAAAAAGGGCAACGACTATATTTTCCTGGTGAACTAATCAGAAGCTGCCACGTGGACTAGTCATTAGACATAAACAAGATTTTCCTTAAGAAATTTGGATTTTGCGACCGCTAATGAGTAAGAGTGACCGTGAATTGAGACTGTCAAGCATTTAATGCAGAATCTGTCAAACATGTCTCAAAGATTTTATGAGCTATGTTTTACAACGTCTCTTTGGTGAAGTTTGGGTATAAATACTCCACCAAACAACCATGAATAAGGTTGCTAAGAAATTTATTACAAGTCATTAAAGCTCTCAATCTTTGCTACTCATTTTCTTTAATTTTCTTTATGAAATTGTAAGTATTAGGTGTGAGCATTAAACACCAAGTTGTAAGGTTATAGTGTTAGCCTGTAAAAACACTTCAAGAAAGGTTTAAGTGTGAACCTAGTGAAACACTTGAGTGAGGTTGTGTGTTAGCCTAAAAACACATTGTTGTAAGGTTGTGTGTGAGTCATCAAAACACAAGTTGTGCAAGTTGGGTGTGAGCTTGAAAACATCTTGAGTTAGTGAAATACCTAATTGATAGATTGGGGAGTGGATGTAGGGTCAATTATACCCGAACCACTATAAATCATTGTCTCATCTCTACCCATTCTTCTTCCCTTCTTCTTTATCTTTTAATTTTTTTATGCACCAATTCAACCCCCCTTCTTAGTGCCCAAGGACAACAACCATTTTGTTGTGGTATTCTAGGAGTTGAAAAATTATGGAAAATCTCATTCTCTATGCAATAAGATTCAAAATATTCATTTTGAAATTCTTTTCCATGGTTACTTTTATAGAAGAAATGAAGTAATCCTTTTTCATTTTGAACTCTTTTTGCAAAACTTTTAAACGCAATAAAATTATCATAATTATGAGCTAAAAAGGATACCTAACTAAACCTAGAATAACCATCAACTAGGACAAGTGCATAGTATTTTTCACCTAAACTAGCACTCCTACTAGGTCCTATCAAGTCCATATGAAAAAGTTGAAGAGGTCTAGATGTACTTGCAATATTCTTTGCTTTGAAAGAAGATTGACATTGCTTTCCCATTTGGCATAGACTACATGTCTTGTCTCTAAAGAACTTTAACTTGGGAAGAGCTTTCACTAGCTTGCTTTTTGATAAGCTTTGTAATAGCTCCATGCTAGCATGTCCAAGTCTTCTATGCCAAAGTTAAAATTCATTACTAAGAGACACAAGACACTTAAAGGATTGGTTAGTCAAATTGTTTAAGTCAATTATATAGGTATTGCCATTCTTTTCACCCTTGAAAAGTACCTTTTTATCCACCAAAGTGGTAACTCAACATTCTCTAGGGTCAAAGGTGACTTTATTACCCTTATCACATAATTGACTTACACTAAACAAATTGTGTTTTAAGCCATCCATAAGTAAAACATCATTAATAAGAGAACAACCATTCTTACTAATGGTGCCAATGCCAATTACCTTACCCTTGGCATTGTTTCCAAATGTAACATTGCCACCCTCTTTTTCTTTTAGGGCCATAATAGCTTTTTGTTGTATATCATGTGCTTTGAGCATCCACTATCCACATGTCAATCATTTACTTCATTAGTGGCTGTCAAACAATCCTACCAATATAAGTAAATCATTTTTTTTATACCCAAACATATTTAGGTCTAAGGGGGTTAGGTTTAGAAGGATCCTCTAACTTGAGATGAGCCTTCTTAATGAAACAATGAATGTTGATGTGACCAAACTTCATGCAATAGTGGCATTAGAGTTTAGACTTATGAGTCTTCCTCCTATACATGGCTTTGGTATGAGTGAGGGATTTTCTCATACCATGATGATGTGAATATAAGCATGAGCATGAATGAATATGTATAGAAGTAAATTTTATATGTGTGTTTAGGTGAGCATGCTTTTTATTGTGAATGTATGCATGATTAGCCTTTTTAGAAATAGGCTTTGAGCCTTGTTGTACCTTTTCTTTACCCTTGGGCATAGTGGTTTAGGGCTTTGAGTACTTTTCCTTCCAACCACCTTAATGTTAGATGTTTGAGGTGTTGAGGCTCTAATGAATGTAGTAGGTGAAGATGTAAATGAAAAGGCTCCATTGAAGCCTAAATCATGCCTAACTAAAGAAGATCTTTGTGATACGATAAGTGTATCCAAAGCTTTTTTTCCTTGTGGAACTTAGATATAGAGTTTCTAAGCTCAATGACTTCACCCTTTACAGAGTCATTTTCCTTTCTCAAGGACTTCAGGGATGAAGAAGAGTTTGAGAGACTCTCAATAGATTTTTTGAGTTCTTCATTTGAAGTTCTCAATTCACTTACAAGACTATTCAAGGATTTGAACTCATCCTCTAATTTAGAGCATTTCTTCTTATAAGATTTCATTTGTGACTTATATTTATCACATTTTAAAGTGAGAGCTTCTAAAAGCTCATCATCTATATCATCTAACTCATCATATTCATCATAGGAATGGGGAGAAGGACTTACCTCATTTGATGAGTCATCTTATGCCATGAAACACAAGTTAATAACTTCCTCCTCTTCATCTTTTTTCAGTTGAGTTGTCATTCGAAGTGGCTTTGAAGCTTTTCCTCTTCTCATTGTCCTCTTTTTTATTCTTCTTCTTCAATTTAAGGCAGTCAAACTTGATGTGGCCTTATTTACCACATTCACAACACGTAACATCACCCAATCGTTCCTTAGGGTTTAGAGTTACTATCTTGAAGCTTCTTCTTTCTTTTCTTCTCCTAATTAGCTTCTTTATTCTTCTTGAAAGCATGGCCAGCTCTTCCTCTTCTTTGTCACTTTCCTCTTCACTTAAAGCCACTTCAACTTCCTTTTCCTTAGATTAAGATTTAAGAGCCAAGGTTTTTGTTTTGTTTTATCTCTTTGTCCTCTCATCTTCTTCATTTCTTCATTCTTCTTCAAAGCTAACTCATAAGTTATAAGCTTGCCTATTAGAACATCTGTTAGCACCTTTCCTATTTCTGGATTTGATTCTTATATACTGTAAACCCTAACACTAAACTTTTTAAGAGATAATGACTTGAGATTTTTTGAATTTACCTTATGATTAGTAAGAATTCTGCCAAACTTCTTCATGTTTGTGACAATTGCAAGGAGTGTATTTGTCATATCCATAATGTTTTCACTCTCCTTCATCATAAATAACTCTTTTTCAGTCATATACATTTTAAGTCTGCTGGATTTCACCAAAGTGGTGCCTTCATGGTAATTCTCCAAGGCCTTCCAAATCCCATGAGTTGTAAGACAATGTTGGACCCTTCCAATTTCTTCCATTGAGAGAGAACTTAGAAGGATTGTCATAGCTCTTTTATTTCTTCCATTGGACCTCCTATGAGCTTCAATCCACTCTTCTTTAGAAATTAATTCTTCACTTCCATCCACCACCTCAGTAGATGGCTTCCATTCTTTAGCTGCAATATCCTAGAGATCTACCACATCATTATCTAAGTAGATTTTCATCCTATTCTTTCAATCAATATAGTCTGCTCCATCAAAATATGGTTTAAGATGGGTGTGGATTCCTTCTTATGTCATAATCTTTCCTCACACAATTAAACTTTAAAGTGAGACAAGACTCTGATACCACTTGTTGGCCTTAGTGCACTAAGAAGGGGGCTTAAATTGGTAGGAGATTAAAAATTTTGGAGGAAGGGTAAGGAGATTATATGAATAAGAAGGAGTGGAGAAATAATACACAAGATGTTTATAGTGGTTCAGGTGTTAACAAACCCTATGTTCACTTTCTAATTCTTCACAATTGGGTATTTCACTCAACTAAAATGGTATTTCTTAGCTCGCACCTAACTTGTACAATTTATTTTATGGCTCACACACAACCCTTACAATTTTATGTTTTTAGGCTCACACAAACCTCACTCAAGTGTTTTGGATAGGCTCACACTTCAACCTAATACAGAGTTTTGGAAGCTCAGCGAACTCTTAACCTAATTATAAAGGTGTTTAATGCTAACACCAAACAATAAATAAGAATGAAAAGAATGAGTAGCAAATTTGCAAGAGTTTGGTTATAATAAATGAAACTCTCTTGTATTTATATATGTTTAGTGGAGTATTTATAGCCAACATCCACCAAAGGGACATTACTCACAAACTATCCTTAAATCTCTAAGCAGATTTGCATTAAATGCCTGTCAGACAAAAGTCGCGGTCATGGCTAGCATTTCGCGATCGCTATTTTCCAATTTATGCTAGAAAGCCTGAAATCACGATAGAGAACCTCGCTCTATGTCTAACGGCTAGTCCACGTGTCTTTCACCCATTGGTCACTCAAGAAATATAGTCGTTGTGTTTGACCAACTAACCAAAAGTTGCGATTGTGATTTAATTCCTTCTTGGGCCTGACAAAGACCTCGAATTATTCTGTTTGGTAAGTAGACAACATTTTCTTAAGTCGCGATCGCAACAGATGCTTCACCCTCACGATGTTTGATATTCCAACAGTTGCCTTTGACACTTGGCGTGATTTGGTTGCAGACCTAATTCCCTCTAATTAGCTATGAAATTCACGGTTGCGACTTCGGATGCGAACACCACCACAAATCTCTCTATAAGTCAATCAAGCTACCATCGGCTAAATCACAGCTACAAATTTGTCCATGGATTCTTTTGGCCTAACTTCATTCATCCTTGTTGCAAGGTTGAGGTATGAACTACAAGTTCTTGACTGCAGATTTGGATGTCTTCCTCAAAGTTAGAGATCTAGCCTTTCATCTAACTTCCAATGAAAAACTAACTTATGTAATACAGAACAACACTTAAAGAAAACATTAAAACTAATTAATCCCCATTGTCAAGATCAAAAGAGGCTTATGACTTAGGTTCTACCAACCTAGTCCAACAGGTTAAGAGGTCTAGAAGACTTTACTCATACTTGGATGTCATTTTCAATGCTTGTTAAGATCCTTCAACGCCTGTTGCTAAGTGACAACACTTATTGAAATAATGGCAACATTCGTTGGAGTTGAATACTTGGAGTTTTCACCATAACTCCTTCTCCAAACATCTTTGTTAAATAAATTGATATATTTGCAAGATTTTACACAAACAACTTTGGACAAAGGTTAGCTTTTAGATATGTTTATAATCATCAAAATAAGCTTGGTTCACCATACTTCTAAGCTAGGCTCAACAATAATCACCAACACTCGTGAAAAATGAACTCAATGCCTGTTGAACATTTTCATCAATCTTTAAAAATTTCTAGCAAATTAGTATGACAGTTTTGTGTAAAATTAAGCCACCCTAACACCTGTTAAGCATTTTTCACAATTGTGAAATATATGTTGTAGCTAGTTTTTACTTAAAATGACTAGTTTTGCATTTGGAGATTTTTCTAATCATTCCAATAAATCTTGGATTATATAATAATATCTAATAAAACCTTAAAATTGTTACCTAACTTTTGAAAAGAGAAAACAAACATTTGTAAAGGAAAAATTTCTTTGTAAAGATAAAAGTGAGATAGTGCATTCATCTTGTATTTGTGAGAGTTAGGGTTTCTTTAAGCACTACTACATGTACATTTACCTGGCTGAGAGATTCAGACACTTTTTTGGATAATTTTTTTATAAGTGTATAAAGGTTATTGCTTAATCAATAAAAACACATGGATTAGTGATTACGCTGAAAATTATAGATAAATTTTTGCTCTCTTAAGCCTTATAGAAACAAATGAGAAAGTTTCTCTTAAATCTATAAAAAGTGAGGTTACTCCTGCACCTACAAAATGGAAGGTTATTTTTAAGTTTAGAAAAATAATGGCAAAGGGTTAAATAGTTGCTTAATGAGTGGATACATGCACATTATTAAACCAATATAAATTTTATGTATCTTTATCTTCTTTCATTTGCATCTTCTTTTTTTTTTAGAGTAAGAGCGAAATTATGAGTGTTATTTCGCTATCAACAATACTCAGAAAACTTCTAATAAGTTTCAAATATTTTTAAAAAACACTCTATTGTCATCTCTCTTGAATTCCTATCCTCACAAAGGGACCTACAGAAGCTGGAAGCCACTTCCATGTTTAAACATTTATTATGTTATCCCAATTTCTTATTTGAAGTTTTCTAATTGTTGTGATAAATATTTTATTTTGTAAATAATGATAATAATATTATATTTAATTATTTGATAAATAGTTAATAAGTGCGTAAAACTAAATCTAAGACTACAATTAATAATCTATATATATAAAATTTTAATTACAAAATCTATTGAAGAATACTTGTCATATTTAGATTTTATTTAATACGTTAATTTACTATTTGTTAAATTAATTTTACATAATTTAATCGATAAGTGATTAAAATATTTATTTATTTAATATATAAAATTATTTAATTAAAAAATTATAAATAAAAATAAAAATATATTAAGAGAAATTATATGAATATATTATCTATTTAAAAATATATTATTTGTTTGAACATAATAAATATTTTAATTGATTAATATTTTTAAACCACAGTGACAGAGTCCCTGACCCAAAGATATGGCCCTTTGGCCAAGTGACGTGCACTAAAGTTCCACTTCGGTACCACCCATCTCACACATGATCTGTCGAACGAAATAAGGTGGATCCACCGAAGAAGTGGCAACATGATGAGGTGGCAGGATCAATCGACGCAAACGGGTCCCACAAAGAAGCCGCGGTTAATTGAAGTTCCCTCATGGAGGACCTTCATTTGTCTCAAAATTCTACTCACAGTGAAAAAAATGCTAACGCAACTCAACGATCAAATACAAATACCAAAGGGACTTCTTGTTCTGTTCTGTTTTGTTCTAACTTTATGGCTTCTGCTCCTCTTCACTTTTAAACGGTGTGTATCTATATATTATATATGTATAGTCAGCTCGCTCTCTCTCTCTCTCTCTTCTCTCTGCTGTTAGCTATATAAATTTTGTATGAGAGCGCCTTAGGGCTTTTGAATTCTGATGACAGTTGATTCTAATTGTCAGCGGACTTTCAGAATAAACATATATCCGGAAAAAGAAAGTAAAGGGATTTTTTTTAATTAACAAGTAGAGTTCTTTTGCAACCAGGTTTCCTGCAGAGATTAGCAAGTAAGCATTAGTAATTTTGTTTTTGATTTTTTTTTTGTGGGATATAAATATGTATTGCCTGGCTTAATTCTCGTACTGTTTTTTAGCAATTGGACTACTTGGGATTCTTTTATTCTTCGTGCTAAATTATAGGTTTTTTCTTTTTTTTTTTTTTGGTCTTTTACTGTTATTATGGTTAGTTTTGGGTTGAGGTTTTGAATGTGTATCTCTTGTTTGCTTGCAGTGAAATGCTATCAAGTGGGTTTATAAGGGTCTACTAAGTTAATTTCCCTCAAAGGGTTTCTGTAGTTATATTTCATTTTTCCGGATATGGCATCATCTCATAGTAATTCTCACACTGAAGCTGCCAAAATGGAACAAGTTATTACTGAATTCTTTGCTAAAAGTCTCCACATAATTCTGGAATCAAGGTCATCTTATATGTCATCTCGTAATTACAGTGGTGAACAACCTGTGTCATCACCATCTTCATCCTCGTCCTCCTCCTCAGGTGTCAGGCCGCGAGATAAATGGTTCAATTTAGCTCTTAGGGAATGCCCAGCTGCACTTGAGAATCTTGATATCTGGCGCCAGAGCAATCTGGAACCAATGGTTGTTGATGTGATCTTGGTACAGAGGCCGCTTGATTTGCACGCAGTGAATATTTCCCCAAAAAAGGATTTTGTTAGGAATCTTTCCTTGAAGGAGCATTATCCTTTTGGTTGGAATTCTGATCAGGAAGACTTAGGTTGTGAGGTTAAGAATGAAAAAATTATAGAGAGGTGGATAGTGCAATGTGAGATTAGAAGGTCAAGGGATAGTGGTTCAGGAAGTAGGAGATCAAACAATACACTGCACATGTTGTATAAGAAGTCAATATTGCTTTTGAGGTCTTTATATGTGACTGTCAGGCTTCTTCCTGCATATAAGATTTTCAGGGACCTCAATTCATCTGGGCAGATTCGCACATTTAATCTTACTCATAGGGTCTCTTCTTTTGTTGAGCCCTTCACTCGTAAGGAAGAGGCTGAAATGCAGCGATTTGGATTCACTCCTGTGGATACTTCCTGTGGGAGGCTTTGCCTTTCAGTATTGTATCGTTCATTGCTCTCGGAAGTAAGCTCTGAATCGTCAACCTCAATGTCCCCGCAATTTATCCCTGATTATGTTGGGAGTCCATTGGCAGATCCACTGAGAAGGTTCCCCTCTCTGCCTGTTGCACATGGTTCTCCATCATCCTTGCCATTCTCAAGACGACATAGTTGGAGTTACGACCACTATAAAGCCTCTCCACCTTCAATATCTTTCTCACCATCTCCCACTCATTCAGAATCACACGCATCAATTTCTAATCCAAATTGTCGTCGCTTCCCACCTATGAACTTGCCCCCTCATCCACCTGAGACATCTTTTGTTCATAAGAAGAATATGAGCTTCGATGAGTATTGTCCTTCCCCTAACTTTTCACCCTCTCCATCGCCATCACCACCAATCTGTATTCCTGGGAGTCATCTTTCAAAGGCACTTTTGCGATCTGAAAGTGCACCAGTTAGCATACCTGCAGCCAAACTTGCTAGCTCCCCTGTGTTGTCCAATAAACAAAATTTGCCTCCATCTCCTCCGTTCAAAGGTACCCAATATGGTAATTCTAAAACCAATACAAATACAGGTTTTGTTCAGACTGGTGCTTCAGTTGAGAAGGTATTATACACTTGTTAGTGTGAGCTATTATTTCAAACTCACTTGTTGAATTTGGCACTGTTTTTATACGCTGTAGTTATTCTCTCTTGGGAAAGATGACATTAGAAAGTATTCGGGGATGAAGATATCAACCAACAGCTCTCCACAAGTTTCATTTTCCAGAAGTTCCAGCAGGTCTTTCCAGGATGATTTTGATGATCCTGACTTTCCTTGCCCGTTTGATGTAGAGGATGATGACATGACAGATCCAGGTAGCAGGTACTGTCTAATGAACTCTTCGCTTTTAATTTTGAGTAGAGCATTAGGCAAGCGTTTCAAATCACTATAATCACATTTTGGAAGTTTTTGGAGCTGAAGAGATAATATTTACTTAAATAATATAATAGAAGAATTCTTGTATTAGAGTGAAATTACCCTAAGGTGAAACCTTGCGAGAATAGCAAATGATTAGTGCAAAATGTCCCAAAACAAATCTACTCATGGATTAGAAGTTTGACATCAATGATCTATACTTCAAATCAACTAGGATGAGGCCTTTATTAAATTCCATATTCCCAGCTTGTTGTCTATCACATTATTGATTTGGAATTTCTTGTAAGAGTTAATATTAGTATTTGTTATCTGTTAATACACACACATGCGCGCGCACAAAATAATCTCAGAGGCTTTTTATAGCAGCTTTAATCCCTGCTTTGGATATGTTATATGTTTATTCAATTTGGATTTAAGACATCACAGGTTAGTGGTCTATATTTTAACAGAAAAACATCATAACAGGGTATATCAACATACCTAATTATAGGAGATTAAAATTTTAACTTCTGTTTCTTGGTAGTCAAATAATCAGATTGGAAAGGCTGATGAATAAGAACACAAGGAAGGCAATGATAAGACAGAGATCTTTGTGGAAATTTTTTGAATAAGTTGCATTGAGTAGGAAAAAAAAGAGTGTATAGTGACTTTGGATATCACATACTTTAGTTAATTGTGCAATTGGTGTTCATAATACATAATATTTCAGCAGTTGTGAAAATAAATTGTAATTGGATTTTCCATGGAAGTCACCACCTAATAACCTTTTTCTCTTAAAGCTTAGCTAGCAGAAAGCATTAAAGATACAATGTAGATTTAGCTGAAATGTTTTTGTTTATATCTGTTAGATCATTCTGTAAAATTGAAATAAGTGGAAGGCTATCAATAGATTATTAGTTGAGCAGAGATGAGGAGTTTTCAGGATTATTATCCTGACTTTCTTTCTTTCTGATGTCAACTGTTATCCATCCAATGATATGTGTCACATTATTGACTTGGAATTTCTTGTAAGAGTTAATATTAGTATGTGTATCTGTTAATACATGCACACACACACACACACACGCAAAATAATCTCAGATGCTTTTTATAACAGCTTTTAATCTCTGCTATGGATATGTTATATGTTTATTCAATTTGGATTTAAGACATCACATGTTAGTGGTCTTTGTTTTAACAGAAAACATCATAACAGAGTTTATCAACATACCCCCTTTAATAAAACCTTCAAACTAATTATAGAAGATTAAAATTTTAACTTCAGTCTCTTGGTAGTCAAATAATCAGATTGGAAAAAGACTGATGAATAAGAACACAAGGAAGGCAATGATATAACAGAGATCTTTGTGAAAGATTTTTGAATAAGTTGCATCAAGTCGGAAAAGGGCGTGAGTTGTGACTTTGGATATCATACACTTCAGTTAATTATGCAATAGGTGTCCATGGTATATAAAATTTCAGCAACTCTGAAAATAAATTGTAATTGGATATTACATGGAAGTCACCTCTTAATAACCTTTTTCTCTTAAAGCTTATCTAGCAGAAATCATTAAAGATACAATTGTAGCTTTAGCTGAAATGTCTTTGTTTATGTCTCTGAAATCATTCTGTAAATTGAAATAAGTGGAAGGCTATCAATACATTATTAGTTGAGCAGAGAAGAGTAGTTTTTAGGTTCATTATCCTGACTTTCTTTCTTTCTGATGTCAATTGCAATCCATCTAACACATTGAGTTTCAGGCTCACATTTCAATTCTTAAAGTCAATGAGGGCTTTTAGTTCATATATGGAGTCCTCTTTTATTCAGATCATGTTCATGTAAATTATCTATTTGGGATTCCTTTGTTTCTTTGGTTGCCACAGCTCTGTCTTGAGACTTAGTTTAGAAGTTAGTAGTTAAGGCAACTTAGTATAGTGGTTATCAGTTAACATTCATACAGAAGTTCTTTCAGATATCCCAACTAGTTATAGTTATGAAATCGCATTGATAGCTTCTACTCGTTCTCTAGCTTGTTTGGGAGCTAGATTTGCCTTCAGCATTCTGATCATTTTAAGAAAGAGGTTAGGTGGCAGTTTTTAAAATTCAAAGGGGCAGCAATTTTGTTTCCCTGTATGTTTATAACATTATGTTCTGAAAGTTTTCCCTTTCTATGTGATCTACTTACCATAAGAAGTTACTAATATGTGGATGTGATGCAGACGTCAAACTTGAAGTTTTTTTAGATTGAAAAAATAAAAGGAAAAATTTTTTTTAGATTAAAAAAGGAAAAGTTTTCATTCATTTCTCCTCTTCTGTTTTGGTATTTGGGGTACATAGGAAATTAGTTAATAGAAAATACTTTTCTAATTATAAACCTATTTCTAAGGAAAATGACTTCTATTTTTAAGACATATTTTTCTCCTATTGACTAAAGGTTGGTTCTTTAATTTCCTTTAGAATGAAGATTGCTACAAGCTAGGCTACAGCTCTAAGGTGTATCTCCTTAGTGGCATGCCCTGGCATTCTTCTTAAGGCTTGTCTTTACTAGTTTGTTATTCTTGTTCCGCTATGTCTTATTTTTTACTTGGTTTTAACTATTTAATGGTGATATATGTGGTGATGAAATGTCAACTGTTTAGAACCATTTAGGCAATGTTAATATCCAAATATGATTTGGCATTGTAATCCTAGATTAAAACTCCTTTTCTCCCTTCATTGAATTTGAGTGCCTGAAGTGGCAACAGATACAAATATTTCTGAGTTCAGCGCTATTTTGTTAGATATTATAGGCATGGAATTAAAAAACATAATGGTTGTTATGTAATGGTAATTTTACCTTTCGTTACCGTTATTGCGGTTATTTAACAGCCAAAAAATTTCTATAACACATAACGGTTGCAACGGCCGTTATTGTTACGTAACGGAGCAGTTTTTTTTTTTTCATTTTTCTTCTTCTCCTCTTTTATTTCTTCTTCTTCCATTTCATTTGTGCTAAATCAAAATTGAGTTAGTTTACCTTTCAAAAATTCTTCATAAATTAACTCAAAAATTTTTTTTTTTAAAAAAAGTAGAATTTATACTTATTAGTTAGCCATAAGTCATAGTTTTAATAACTTAGAAAAATATTTTTAGTTTGCAATATTTTACAATTTTTCGCATAAATAGTGCATAGATTGCAAAAATTGCATAGCGGTTTGCCATTATCGTTACATTACAGTGGCGATAGTCCTATTACCGTCACACACAACTGCGACTGCGATCTTAACTGCGACCGTGATTTAAATCCATAATTATAGGCTATAAAGGAGCTACTTTATAAGAGATGATTGCTGGGAAAGAAACATTAACATTACTGTGCCCACTGAACTAGCATTCTTGTGTATGATTGCTTTCAAAAAACTTATCTACCTGGTGGTTAGCTTGTGCTTTTTGTGATTTCTTTGCAGTTTAGTGCACTTGAATCACATAACTAGTTTCAGTAGTTTTCTTTGTATGGTATATATGTTATTAATTTATGAGGTTTTTTAGTCAATTATCATTGAGTGCAAAATGAAAATGTTCACATATCTTTAAGTGTGCACCTGCACTTAATGCACCTTAACGTCCCTTGTGCCTTTAAAACTGTGTTAAAGTAGTAGGTTAAACTTAATATCAATGTTGTCAATCATAACTTTTTTGAGTTTTGGCATTCAATTTTTACTCCCTCAAATTGCATTGTAAGTGTTGTATACACTTTTTTAATAAATGTTCACTTGACATTCCAATGCTTGCTCTTAAGCCTTACCTACCTTTTGTGCCTTAATGCTCCTTGTACATTTGCCAGTTATGCTTTTATATTGAAATTGTATGTGAAGTGTGAAGCATATAAATAACACTCCTAATTACATATCAAAATTTGTGTCTGTACTATGTATGTAGGGAATAGTTGATATCAACTTTTAATCAAATCCAGTAGTCTGCATTGGGATTTTGAATATAAAGCATATTTTGAACCAATAAAAACAAAGTGAGGTCATGTTGCAACCTTTTCCCATTGTATTTCTATTGATCTTTTTTCTGGGTTATAATTAAGCTTGGATATAATGTTCATGTTTATGGCCATCACAAATTTGGGTTTATTGCTAAAATGTTCTAATTAACTCAAAATAATGATTAACGTATTTTATCCCTAAATGACATCTTGTGTTGTTTTTTAGGTTGAAATAGATTTGAGTCCTACTATAATCAAGTTTTTTTTACTAATTTCATGTTGTGTCCAAAATTGCTACCCCTCAATTTTGTCATTTGACATGCATGCCTTCACTTGTGTTAGATATTGGAAGCTTCTTATTTGGTGCCCAGGCATAAGCTTGAACATCTACATTGACTATTTTTAATGGTTTCTCATTTCTACTGTGTAGAATTTTATCCTTGGCATCCCTATTCTTATTAAATTTGAGTTTGAGATAGTGGTGTAGTACTAGGAACAATAATCCAAACACAGAAAATAAAATATAAGTATCAAATTTGATTTAACTATTAATCATTCGAATACGAAACTAATGCAGGCATCAAGGCTTTCAAATCAAAATACTCAGAATTTCATTATTAAAAACCTAAGAAAATAATTAGTTATAGAGCTTAAAATTGACCCAACTCCTACCTGTATTAGAAATCCCAAGTAGAAAAATTTTAAACCAATGATAAATACGAAAGTAAAAAATAATAAAAAAAAAACTACTAAGTAATGCTAAACTAATACTGAACTGTAGTCTTCCTAATCAGGATATTCACTAAATGCCATACAATACTTAAATTAAAATAATTCTTGGACAAATGTTTCTATGAACTTATGTTTTACTTCACTAAAGTTATCAACACAAAATCAATCATAGCTTGCATTAAGCACTCTTGGATTCACTAGGAACAATAAATTTAGCTGAATTATGGTTTTACTATCCTTCTTTCAGGGCAAGTTGCTAAAATTGTTCATGTTCATCCTTATTATCCTAAATTTCAACGTGATTCTTTGATGTATCAACTATCAAAGCTTTTGATTCTCTTAACTGCCCTTGGTTCTTCACATTCTTTACCTTGCATTATTTTGAGCAGTTGCTTTCATTTCCTCCAAAGTTTTTTTAATGGGTTTCTCCTTTAATTCTCAATAGGCTATGCGATCAAAGTATGTTGCCCTCCTTTATAAGCCATATAATTGTAATAAAATTGTTGTTGAAAAGAAGAATTTTGCTGATGACCTTGTTCAAACGCATATAGAATTTTCAATACTTCCAGTTGTTTCTTTTTAACTAGTAAAAAATGACTGTTAAAAATTCAGATACTAAGAAAAGGGGGCCCCATTTTGGATGATATGCATCTCTACACTAAATCAGTTCTTTCAATTTTATCTTCTAAGTATAAATTTCTGCTTTTAAGTTTTGACTTTCAACTCACATAGTACTTTTTAGCAATGGCGGCCCTGCTACAGCGCCCATGCTACAGTGTCTCTCCTACAGTACCGCAAATATGTGTTTTCCCCTCTTCAGGAGCCTCAGTATTTGGGGTAGAAATTGCGAAAAAGCCACAAAGCTATGAATGCATATGGTGAACAATTACAGATTGAGGAAGAGATTAAGAAACATAAGTCGACCTTGCTATGATGCCAAACGGATGTACTATCAGGAATGAGAAACAATACACGATATATTACCTCGCAAATTTTATTCAACTGTTAATCATCCTAGGCATCAAGCGTTCCAAATCAAATACTTAAAATTCCATCATCAATAACCTTAGAAAGTAACTAGTCATGTATTTATTTATAGGGCTTAAATTCATCCTACTCGTGCTAGGGTAGAAACACTTAACTAAGAAATTCTAAAACAATACTTAATAGGAATGCAAAATAACTTTTACATATTCCTAATAGTGATAAAGCATCCCCAATAATACGAAACATAAAACTAGACCCTACTGTTTCTAAGTAGAAAATTCACAAGGAAATAAAAATTCCATAATTAAGACTTAAAATAATTTTAAAATTTTATTTGCCTTGTTTTTGTTAGATGGATTTGGGTCTATTTATTTGCGCTTCTAGCTTTATCAACTTTGGAGTGAGGCAGTTTTGAAGTGCAACAGGCTATTCCTTGGCTATCATCTACTTAATATGAATGCAAAATAATTTTTACATATTCTTAATAGTGATAAAGCATCTCCAATAATACGAAACATAATACTAGACCCTACTGTTTCTAAGTAGACAATTCACAAGGAAATAGAAATTCCATAATTAAGACTTAAAATAATTTTAAAATTTTATTTTCCTTGTTTTTGTTAGATGGATTTGGGTCTATTTATTTGCGCTTCTAGCTTTATCAACTTTGGAGTGAGGCAGTTTTGAAGTGCAACACGCTATTCCTTGGCTATCATCTACTAGACTAAGCTTTCCAGTGTGGTTCTTTAGCAATTCAAATATTTCAAGCCCCATTATTTTATGGTGTGTGAGGCCTCTTTATCATGTCAAACACTTTAAGGCATTCAAAGTGAGCACTTGCGAGACTACCCATCTATGGATAAATAAGGCCATGCTTTTCTAGTTCTATTCTAATAAGAAGTTAATTTAGTATTTTCTTTGAAATTGATATTAATTAAAATTGTTGTGAAATTTTACGTGGAACACTGGTCTTGTTAAGAGATTGTGGCTATGTAATTGCAATGAAAGGGGACCTTCAAAGTCATTGCTTCTCTGTTATTGCAAACTTCAATTCATCTTATTGTTTTAGCCATTCAATGTTGTGCATGCTTCATTGTGCTTGTGTGTGCATGTGCAAACAATAATCATGATCATGCAAAGTTTGGGATATTTCCCCAGAACCTATAAAAATATACATTTCAGATTAAGTTTCATACCAACATTTGTGAAGCAAAATTAAAATTTTAATTGTGCAATATGTGCAGTTGCAATTAGTATATGAGCATATATTCCGAACCCCACTTTCAATCTCATTCTGCTCTGGAAATTGAACCAAAATGGGCAAGAATAGCAAGCAGAAATAATGGGGGAAACAAATTCTGTTATTCGGTTTGGCTGTATTGTCTATTCAAACTATTTTGCTGTATCTGGCAGGCCGGATTCATTTGATCAAAGAGGCCATTTGTGTGATCCACTTGAGCATGGAGGACCCCTTCTGATTAGAAAATCACAAGATGCTGCTGTTGGTGCCCTTGTGCGTATGCTGAAGAAAGCACCTCCTTTACGCCAGGACTTATCCACATCAATTGATTTGTCACAAGATTCCAGGCCAAAAATGTCCAGCAGCAGCCTTCAAGAGCATATTCATACCTCTGAGGGACCTGCAATTCAGAAGGCTTCAAGTATTGCATTATCAGGTGCTGTGTCAAAGACGACAGCTGATGCATTGGAAGAACTTCGTGGTTATAAAGAGATGATGAAAGACTTGTTGCTTAGTCAAGCTGGTGGGTCCAGCACATCAGCCAAACGTACATCTATGCAATAGCCTACAAGCAGCAGTGCAACTATTTAAAAAAAAAAAAAAAAAAAACCTTGTGTTCATGATACTTGCACGTATGTATAGCATGATGATTGAAGAAGTGATTTCAGGGTATACAGATAACTTTTCTGTGTACGAGGCAATATGAAATGAGTGATGTTCTAGAATTTCGGAGGGGTATATCATCTGACCTCTAACTCCGATGTCTTTTGTTGGTAAGTCTGTATTGTGTTTATAGTCAATGATATATTTTTCTTTGTTATATTTTTCTTTGTGCAATCTATAATTTGCCTACTTTTCAGTACAATTATTGTGTATGTACCAGCCAGGCTCTAATGCGTTTTGATAGAAGTATCTGTAATATTAAATAGCAAGATTTTCAAATGTGGTCCGACTCAGTAAATAAAATGGGTCACGAATGAGAAAATCAAATCGTACAAAATTAGACCTCATATGACAATATGGAAACCAGAAACCTTTTATTAGAATCTCAAAGGAATTAAAATATATCCAAGTAAAAATGCATTACAATTTACAAGTGTGTGTGTATATATATATATGCCTAGAGCCAATGTTCGTGTACCAAGCGCTACGGCGTTGAAGTAGCCCATGTCATACTCTTAGGAAAAGCTCGAACGACTTTCAAATTGAGTTTTTATGATTTTAAAATATCGATACTTAGATAATTTTGGTACTAAAAATTAAAATAGATAGATGACATGATTGTTGAGACTGATTTTGCATTTGTGGATTATTGTGCCCAAGAGCTTTGAAGAGGAAAGAGAAAGAGAGAGTGAATAGCCATGACAATTTTTACAAAATTTTATGCCAAAAAGAAAATTCATAAATAAAAAAGAAGCAACGCATTGTTGAGACTGATTTTGTATTTGTGGATTATTGTGCCCAAGAGCTTTGAAGAGGAAAGAGAAAAAGAGAGAGAGTGAATAGCCATGACAATTTTTACAAAATTTTATGCCAAAAAGAAAATTCATAAATAAAAAAGAAGCAACGTAAGTAATTTATAGAGATTTGACAAATTTTTATCTACATTTTGGTTGTTCTAACGTTAAAAAAAATAGTCACATTAGCAATGAAAATTTTCGTTGCTAATACGGCCAAGTCCATTTCTAATTGGCCTTAAGGACAGATACTAGTCTATCGCTATGAGCCTCGTCGCTAGGCCATAGCGATAGATGATATTGTTACGAAGTCGTTAATCCATTACTAAAATTAGCAACAGATTTTCCAACAACGCAATTTTGATCACTAAGTGAGTAAAATTTTAAATCAAAGCAAATTCATCACAATATTTTTTTAAAATTATCTCTATAATATAATGTGAATATTATTAAATATTAATATAACCTTAATATTATTAATAATTAATAAATGAGAACACAACATGTAAAAATTATAGTTATTAAAAATTAAAGAAAGTTATAATATATTTATAGTAACATCATACATAGAAAGTACATAAACAAAAAAGAAAAAAAAACCTAATCATCTAAGTCATTATTGTGCTTACAGATAATCATTGTCCTCTAAAGGCGAAAGTATCGATGAAGGTGGGAGTGTCGGTACCGGAGTCATTTGACTCTTCATGGTAACTAGCATAGAAGTCAAAGTCTATTGCATTTAATCCCTTATGACAACAAAGAGTAAATCAAACGCATGACAAAGTTGCTCTCGGTTCTTATTACGACCCGAATTTCAAGTTGTGTTGGTGCAAGGAAATGAGAAAGTTTGAGGTCTACAGAACTCATAACAAGCCTAATTTAGCTTGTAGGAAGGCCCATAATACCTTTTGTTGTATCACTCTAATATTAAAATCTTAAACTTACCTTAATATCACCTTGAATTCTAAGGGATAAAATAATGGGAGTTATGATGTAAACATTTCTTTAAACTTGATGTTTCTTTCTCTTTTTTTTTTTTTTTTCTCATTTCTTTCATAACAAAAATCATATCCATAGAATAAACTCACATAAAGAATCTTTAGATCTCCTAATCAAAGGTTTTCTCAAATGAAATTACAATTCAACAAGTTGAGAAAAAGTTCTCCCACTCAAGCAATAATCAATTCAAAATACACTTACAATGTATGCTTGATTTGGTAGAGAGTTTTGAGAGAAGTTTGAAAGCTTGTTCTTCAAACTCTATTATTGGAGATAGCTTTTATAAGCTTTGACATGATCTTCTCTTACAAGTTAGATCACACTTGTTTCACCCCTTTTTATTAAAAAAATAGCTTTCATAATAGACTTAATTGTTTTTTTTTTTTTTTATCATTTTCTCTTATTTATTTTTGTTGTAAGAGGTCCTTTTATGGGCAAAGACAAAGAACTAACCGATAGAAATAAGGCTATCACTTCATGCCACTAGAGTAGACATTTAATGCCTGTTGGACATTCCACGCCTATTGTTCAGTCATAAATCAGGATATTTTCAAATAGAGTGCAACTTCAGATATCATTGATACTATTGAAATACCTGTTGGAACTAAATGTTAGAGAGAGATTTTCCTAAATGTTCCTTTTCTGACTTTCTCAATTATTTATTCAACGACACTTTAATGATTGTTGGCAATTCTTAACGCTTGTTCAACTCACTCATAGGACTTACAAGATCATTTAACATCTTCTTCTATTTTTGAAGAAGTGGGGTCAGATTCACCAAATACAACATGCATAGACTCCTTTATAACAAGTGTTCTCTTGTTGAAGATTTTATACCCTTTGCTAGTATTAGAGTATCTAAGGAAAATTGCTTCATCATATTTGGAGTCAAATTTGCTAAGTTTGTCTTTAATGTTTAGAATAAAACACTTGTAACTAAAGACTCTAAATTATGCAATCTTGGGCTTCATATTGTTCCACAACTCATAAGGAGTTTTTTTTTTTAACAAAGGTCTCACTAAGACTCTATTTAAGACATATCATGAAGTGTTTATAGGTTCAACCTAAAAATACTTAGGAAGATTGTACTCATTTAACATAGTCCTAGCCATTTCTTAAAGAGTTATGTTCTTCCTTTCTACCACACTTTTCTATCTAGTGTTTTAGGAGTTGAAAAGTTGTGTGAGATACCATACTCACCAAAAAACTATAAAACTTAGAATTCTCAAACTCTCCTCCATGGTCACTTCTAATAAAAGAGATTTTCAAATTCTGTTGGTTTTGAATGCTCTTGGAAAAGGTCTTAAAAGCATCAAAACAAAAGTCCTTGTAAGGAAGGAACAACACCCAAGTATACTAGAGTAATCATCTATTATGACAAATGCATAATGCATGCCTCTCAAGCTAAATACTCTAGTGGGTCCAAACATATCCATATGAAGCAATTGTAAAGGTCTAGATGAACTTACCTTGTTCTTGGCTTTGAATGAAGATTTAACTTGTTTTCCTTTTTGACATATTTCACAAACTCCTTCCTTTGCAAACTTGATTTCAAATAGATCTTTAAACAAGTTTCTTCTTTTTAGCCTATTAAGGAGTTCCATGTTGGCATGTCTTAGCCTCTTATGTCAGGTTTTACCTTCATCCACTATAAAGACTAGACACTTTGCATTATGGTTAATGAGAGAATTTAAATCAATGACATAAATATTATGAATTCTCCTACTAATGAACAAAATTTGGTTGTCACTCATCCTTGACACATAACAAGTTTATGGTTCAAACATAACTATGAGGCCTTTGTCATAAAGTTGACTTACATTTAGCATATTATGTTTGAGTTCATCAACAAGCAATACTTTATTAAAGACAGGTGAATCAACATCCTTACCAACTTTACCTATGCTAATGTTTTTGACTTTTCCATTATCTCCATAGGATACATTTCCAAGTCTTTCAGTCTTCCCTAATTGTATGAAAAACTTCTTTTCTCCAGTCATGTGCTTTGAACATCCAATATTAAGATACCATTTTTGCTCTCTAACTTGGGATTTCAAGCACATATGTAAAACAAAGAGAATCAAGTCTCAAGTACTTAAATCTTTTTAGGTCCTAAAGGGTTAGCTCATGTCATTTACTCATCATGCCTTCTAGAATGGCAGTGACAGGCAATGTGGCCATAAATACCACAGTAAAAATAGTCACCATTAAAGTGAGCTATTGTCCTATTTCTAGGTGGAGCATGCACATAGTGTTTGTGAGACTTGTAATTCCTTTGAGCCATATTTCTAGGAGTGTTTCTCATATGAGGAATTCTCTTTTGTGGCATGTATCTATATTCATGGTTATGCCAATTCTTATGCCTTTTGATACTTATCCTCTTATACATATAGGCATAATTTGCTCCAGGAGGAGCATGTCTCAGTTGTGTGTGAACATGTTGTGACTTAGTCTTTGTGCCATTTATCTTGGCATTTTCCTTCTTGGAAACTTTTGGTATTCTAATGGGGTTAGGTATAATAACTTTCTTAGCCTTAACAAATACTATTTTGGAAGTTGAATTTACAGTAGAAATAAAGACATTATATCCTAATCCATGCTTAATGGATGGGCTCTATTGAATTTCAAAGATTGAGTCTAATTTATCCTTTCCTTTGATGAATTTGTTAGGGCTATCCTTGAGCTTAGAATTCTCAATTGTGAGAGACTCAACCTCTTTAGCTAAAGTCTCTTGACTCTTAGCATAATCTTTTAATGATTTGTTCTTTTTTTTAAAAGAAGATGTATTAGACTTGCGAATCTCAACTTTCAAAGTGAGCTTAGTATTAATAGAATATAATTCATCTCTAGAGTAAGAATCAAGGGGATTTATCTTATTATCACAATCGTTGTCACTATTAATATTGGAGCAATGCTCGCTTGAGGATTCATCTGATTTCTCCTCAGTTGCCATTAGATAAAGGTTGGTCAACTTCTTTTTAGTATCCTCCTCATCAGGTTAGAGTCATTAGTGTCATCCATTTAGCTTTATACATTTCCTTATCTTTCTTTGAGGTGTGTTCTTAGTAGGAACTTTATTCTTTTTCTCCTTGGGACAATTTGACTTTATGTGCCCTCTCTCATTGCATCCATAACAAATGAGTTTACTTTTGCTACCTTTCTTCTTATACTTCCTTGCCCTTTTGCTCTTTTGATTTGGGAGAAATCTCTTTATTTTATTTGTTATGAGGGCAAGGTGCTCATCTTCACTACTATCTTCATCATCACTAGAAGAAGAAGATGCTAGCAAACAAAAAGAGGATGGGCATTTAGAGCGTATCTCTTTGGCTTTTAGGGCAAAATCTTTCTTTCTCACTCCAGTACTTTCAACTGGTTACTGAAGAGTGATTTCATGGGCCAGTAGCTTTCCTATGAGCTCATCTAGTGACAGGGCTTCAAGCTTATTTGTTTTCTATATTATTATCTTCTTGGCTTTAGGAAGTGTTCTTATAATTTTTGTTACCATGTCCTTATTAGAGTAGGACTTCCTAAGAGTTTTAAAAGTGCCATTATGTCAATAAACCTGTTGCACATCTCAATGATGGTTTCACTAGACTGATATAAAAATGTTTCATACATATATGTATGCATTTATATCTTTTTCTTCTTAACTTTATTGGTTCCTTCATGCTGAGTTTGCAATATATCTCATATTTCTTTTGTTGATGTGCACATTTGCAGGTTAGCATACTGAGATTTGTGGATTGCATAGAAGAGAACGTGCATTGCTTGTCTATTTTTCAAATTTGTCTTATTATCTTCAGTTGTCCGTTCACTCTTGGTTTAGGTACTAGAACATCTCTAACTAGTTTAGTTTAAACATCCCTTCCTTCTTCGATAATGTCCCATAGATCTATGGTTTCACTATCTAGAAAAATCTCCATATGATTTTTCCAATAGTCGTAGTCATCTCTTTTAAAGAAAGGTGACTTGTGGATTGATTGTGATTCTTCATGACTTACCATGATCTTTAGTCTAAGCACTTAAGCTTTAATGGAGAGATAGGCTCTAATACCAATTATTGTCCTTTGGTGCCCTAGAAGGGGGGGTTAAATAGAGCTATGGCAAGTAAAAACAAATAATAACAAGTGCAAAAATAATGAAGAATCAGGACAACCAATTTATATATGTTCGATACAACCTGCCTATGTCCTCTCCTTTAATATTCCTACTAAGGCCTTTCACTATCTAGATAGCTTATAGGTGTTATTAACTACCTTTATAATAGTAGTTTTTAGGCACTACCAAGCCATTAAAAGTAGAATTTTGGATGCTACTAAGATCATTTCCTAAAGTAGTTTACAGGCACTACCTTAAACCTTTCATAAAGTATGGTTTTAAATCTCCCATGATCTCCTAACCAAAGGTTTTCTCAAATGAAATTACAACTTAGAAAGTTGAGAAAAAGCTCCCACTCAAAAAATAAATCAATTTAGAATACACTTACAAGGTATGCTTCATTTGGTAGAGAGTTTTAAGAGAAGCCTAAAAGTTTGTTATTCAAATTTTGTTTTTGAAATAGCTTTTACAAGCTTTGACAATGATGTTTTCTTGTAAGTTAGATCACACTTGTTTCACCCATTTCATTCAAAGATAGCATTCACAATATAAATACTCACTTTTTTATCTTTTCTCTGCTTTGTTTCAATTGTGAGAAGGTCCTTTATAGGCAAAAACATAAAACTAATCATTAAAAAGAAGGTTGTCACTTCATGTGACTAGAATAGACACTCAAAGTTTGTTGGACATTCCTATGCCTATTGTTCAGTCATAAATCAGGTGATTTTCAAATAGAATGTAACTTCAACAGTCGTTGATACTATCAAAATGCCCATTCGAACTAGCTGTTAAAGAGAGATTTCTTAGAGGCTCCTCTTATGACTTTCTCAATTGTTTATTTAAAAAATCTTCAACGGCTGTTGGCAATTCTCAATGCCTATTAGAATTCAATTTCAACTCATGTTGAGATATAAACAATGGTCCATTGCAAATTTCTAGGAGGATGTAAACTTGATGCTCTATTTTTCAAGATTTTTAATAGTACTTCAACAACTGTTAGTGAACTTCCAATGCCTATTGAAAGTGATCTTAATGACTATTGCATTTTTTTGCAATTGTCTCATTAGATGGTTTAGAGATCTTAGCTCTGTTTGGGAACTTCTCCAATATATATTTCAAGATCTTGAGAATTTTGCTTAAGTCAAGTCACTTCATCCAATGCTTATTGTGAAAATGCATTGCCTTGTTAAGATGCCAAGAGCCATGCCCGTTGGAAGTGGTTTTGCACAACTCAAGTGATTGAGTCATGTAACACCTATTCTGTTTTGAGAAAAATGTCGGTTGAGAGGTTCAAAAGACTTTACTCATACTTTGGTGTTATTTCAATGCCTATTAAGATCCTTCAATGTCCATTGTTGAGTCACAACGTCTGTTGAAATACTGGCAACACCCGTTGGAGTTGAATACTTAGAGTTTTCACCATAACTCTTTCTCCAAACTTCTTTATTCAATAAATTAATGCACCTACAAGATTTTACACAAAGAACTTCAGATAAAAGATAACTTTTAGATGTATTTGTCATCATCAAAATAAGCACGGTTCACCATACTACCAAGTTAGGATCAACAGGCAGTGCCTTAACATATGTCATACATAAAACTTTATCATTTGCTTTTAACCTCAAGCATAAACTCTATGATTAACTTGCAAAATAGTCTGTGTGTGTGTGAGGGGGGTGGCAAAGGGGGAAAGAGGTGAGTTTCTTATGGAAAACTCGGTGAGGAATTTTATATGCCCATATGCATGCTCACATGCCATAACATGAATGCATTTGCTAAATGTATCCTGAGACCTTTATATTATGGTCATTTCTACTATTAAGCCCACGATCTTTGATTTGTCGACGTTAAACGCTTGGACTTTTATTTTTAGCATGTTTGACCCTTTTCTAACAATCATTTCACGATAAATGAGTGAGTGCATACGTGCAGTATTAAATGCACATAAAAAAAAGAATGTGATGAAACCTTTTATACTTTTGCCCTTGCATTATCATCATTTTGCTATTAAACTCTCACCCTGTATATTTATATATTTTAAAATTTTATTATGATAATTTTATAAAATTTAAAAATACATTGATCAAATTGATTTAATTATTTAAAAATTGTAAAAGTTTCTATCTTATTTTGACTTAAATAAATTGATCAAATTTTCATATTCGAATTTATAATTTTTTATTTATTAACAATTTTTTTATTTGTCATGATCAAAATGTGTTCATATGGAATATACTTTGTATCTCTTCAAAAAAAAAAAAAAAGAATATGCTTGATATATACCCTTCATTAATGCTCCTTCATTTCTCGTGAAGCAACTATTAAAAAATAGTCAAATTAGGTAAGAATAAAAGTCTAGGAGCTAAATGTCGATAAATCAAAGTTTGTGGGTTCAATAGAAGAAATGGTTATAGTACAAGAGTCTCGAGATGTATTTAACGTGAAAGCATTTCTAACTACATGCCACATCATCTGCATACAATATTTACATAGCATATCATTACATATATGAATAGTAAAGTTCATGAAAATCTCTACTTAGATTATTTATCTTTCTTCCATTGGAGAGTTACCTCACTAGTTATGCGATCTCGAGTGAGTTGCCTCATCAGTCATATCCTTTATTTATCTCGAGATAGTTTCCTCATCAGTCGTATCATGCATGCATATTAATACCATATATGTCTCAATCCTTGCATAGATAACTATGACTTTTTGAATTTTCACTTCTTCCCTAAATTATCCTCACATCACATAGCATTTAAACATACACCTATATCATGATATATCATTTCATTTCATTATATATATATATATATATATA